>CAMZMU010000101.1:40628377-40871465 GCA_947311845.1 Poa pratensis | reverse complement strand
GGACTCGCCGTAAGAACTAGGGTTTTAGGGCTTGATAGCTTGACCCCGTCTAAGTCCTGCGAGTCCTCTTATATACACACAGCTCGCTAGGTTCAAAAGGAAACTTCCTCCACAAGGAATACATCGACTGGAACCTACTCGAGACTAACTCCTCCTCACGTTCAGGATATGTCTTCTAGATCCTTCCCTTGTGGCGGTACGATGTTGGGCTTGCTTTCATGCAGGCCTTTATTGTGCGAGTAAGATGAGTCGCACTTTATCAAATATGGGCCGCGGGTTAATCTACAAAGTATTCCCCCGACATTAGCCCCCAAGTTCAGCTTGGACTTCGGATGAAGGCTTCTTTGTCTTATTGAACTGTTGAACCGCTCACATGAATGTCCCAGCTGAACTCCAATTTTTGTATCGCCATTTGCGACTTATAACCTTCTTAGCGGCTCAAGGGCGCGACTCATCTGGTCGTGCCTGTTGGTTTTCAGATCTGAACGTCTTCCGCGCCTGGGCTTTTTAGTTGGCCCATCGCCTCCCTGGCGCTCTGCTTCAGTTACGCCGCCGCTACTCTTCTCCGCCGCCTTTGGTTCCGCTTCTTGCGCTTGCAATCTTCTGGCGAAAATCCCCTTGGTTGAAAAGATGTCTCGCCGTAGTTGCAACTGGGAAGGCTCGTGGATTGATGAGGTATTTTTGGAGTCTTTGGCCGCTCGCGGCCTTCTTCCTCCGAGGATCAATGCGAATGGCGCGCCGCTGGCGAGGAGATAATTCCCGATCCGCAGCCAGGAGAAGTGGTGATTTTTGCGGAACACGTCGAGCGCGGATTCAAGCCCCCTGGTTCTCTCTTCTTTCGCTCCCTGATGCAGCGGCTGGGTCTTCGCCTTCATGACATCGGTCCCAATTCAATATTGCAAGTGAGTAACTTCCACGTTCTTTGCGAAGATTATTTAGGCGTCTCTCCTTCAATAGACTTCTGGCTCGCTCTCTTTGGCTGCAATAGTCAAAGAGAAGCAACAGATGCTTCTTTCCTCCAATGTGGCGCCATATCTTTCCAACGCCGTAAGGGTAGTATTTTCCCAAAGCTAGCCCTTGCCAAAAAAGTTAAGGATTGGCAAAGAACTTTCTTTTACTGCAAAGACACTTCTCCTGAGGGCGAATTCGTCTCCCCCTTGGTCTCCACTTCCTTTCGAGGCTACCTCGCTTTGTCTTCCAAGCCCGATCCTTCTTCGTTGCCCTCCATCGAGATTCTTTTAGATAAGGTGAGGGCGCTGACGCTCCATGGCCTTACCGGATTGGATCTTATATCTTGCTGGACCAAATGGCGAATTCAGCCCGTGAGTCGCCGTCTGCGACTTATGATGGATTTCACCTGTCACGCGATGACGTTGATCGTACTTGCCCTGAAGATTGGGACAAAGGGGAGTGGATAAACTTCATTCGCCGAGTGACGAACGAGGACATTGACTCGTATGATAACGTCGGTCTTGCTCCTTTCTGGGCTGAACACAAGCCTTTTGTGGTAATTATTCTTGTAACTTTTTCCTCTAGGACTCTTCCTTCAAAGTTGACTATTTCTGACGTTGATTCTCTTTCAGATCGATCCCTACTTTTGGACTCTCCCATCCGAAGAGGAGACCGGCTCAGGCCAAGAAACCACTGTCAAGTCACCAGAAGAAGTCGCTGATCCTGGCGAGGAAATGATTGCACATGGCACTGTTTCTGAGCCTGGTGGTAGCACATCTGAAGAGGAGCAACAAATGGCCAACGCTCTTTGTCCACGGCTCCAGGCACATCTTTCCTGGCGCTTCCTGAAGTACCTCGCAGGTCCTCTAAGCGTCTTCTATCTGAGAGCTCAGAAGATCCCTCGCAACCTGAGAAACGTCGCAAGGCCTTGGCGTTGCTTGTGGATATCAAAGCTGCCAAATCTTTAAAACTTGCTAAGCCTGACAGCACTGTACTTTCCTCGAGCCTGCGGTGAAGAATTGCCCCTCGACAAGTTCGGGTATTTCCTTGTGACATTCTTTTCTTTGTATTCATGTGTCTCCATGAAGGGTTGTTTATTCACTGCTGTTTTTTCTATCCCGTAGGCTCAGACCTGCAAGATTTGTCTTCTCCTTCTCTGGTTGCCTGATGAAGAGCGTCCGTATTGCTTCTGGGTAAGACTTGCTTTCCTTTTATGCTGTGCACTGCCACTTTGGTCTATAACCATCAATATCTTGCAGGGCCATGGTTGGAGGAGATACAAAGTCTACCTCCTCCACTGCTCTTTCTCAGCCAACCACGAGCGAAGATGATGTTGCTGGCGAGAACATGGGAACTAGCGATGGCGCGACTTATCTGAAGCCTTTTTAGAAGAGGGTATTGCCGATGCGGCTCCTGCCATGGTTCCAGTCGCAGCGCCGTCTGCGACTCCTAATGTTGATGGGATGCCAATTCAAGTTGGAGCTCCTATTTCTGAAGCGGCTGATCTCCCAAGCGCTAGTAGTTCCAAATCAATTGCGGATGCCATAATCGATGCTGGAGATAAGCACGCTGCTTTATTGCGCGACCTGGTTGAACAATTATCTTCAAGTCGCCAGGTACGCATACTGTAGCCCCCAAGGATCAAGACCTTGTGTCAGTTGCAGGGTGTTGATTCTTTCTTTTCTCCAAGTTTTGAGCCCCCAAGTACCTTTCAGAATTGCTTATATTTTCCGTTTACTCGCAGCTTGAGCTTTCCTCGCTTGCTGCCTCTGACGCAATGAAAGTCAAGGGCATTTCCTTAGATAAGCCTGAAGTGACGCGATCTGCCTTGGGACATCATAGCGAGATCATTAAAACCAAGCGCAAGAAATAAATACTCAAAGATCAACTTGACTCCTGTGAAGAGCAATTTAAAGACTCGAAGCAGATTCCAAGCAGCGACTTATGGAGAAGGATGAAGTGATAAAATCCTTGCGAGAGGGGTTGAATCTCAAATCTGAACTGCTTGATCGGCTGAAAGGAGACCATGAGGGAGCTCGCCGCGCGAGATGAAAAATATAACTCGCTGCTCAAGGCTTTTGAGGGTTTTGGATCTGCTGTTAAATCAGCCATTCTGCAACTCGCCGGTACATCCCTAGTCCTTTGTCTCTTGATCATTCACATCTGGGTGACCATCATGAGTTGCTGATTTGAATAACATCTTGTTTTTTGATGCAGGGCCTGGTGCTCCAGTGTACCGCTCCAATTTGAAGGATCAACTGGAATATCTTCAAGATTTTAGCCTGCGCCTTCTTAAAGTAACCAAAGAGGTTATGACAAAAATCGCCCCTACGGCTGATGCTCCAGATTCATGTGAGTTTTGGCTGAACAGGTTGTTTAAGGCTCCTCACTATGTCTCTGATTGGAAGGGGTCTTCTGCTCGCTCCGGAGCTGCTCATGTGTTAACATTACATATTATCCCGAAATAGAGGTAGGCAAGATTGCTCGTCATGACCGGGCGAAGCGCGCGGATGGTACTGAGCTTCCAATGAGTGAATATTTCGACATCTGGAAGGGTATGCGTGGATACGCCACATTATTTGTTAAGAATTTAGACTTGGGCTCTTATCTGGGGAAGTTCAATCCTGATGGTAGCAAAGCTACGAAGGAGAAATCCACTGGGGCGGAATCATCCCGAGCTTCCAATCCATCCTCAGGACCTGGTGGCCCTTCTACTTCATCTGGTGGTTCCTTGGTTATAAGGACACCTGCTGCTCCAACCTCAAGACAAGCCGCGAAGGCTTCTGTTCCTACGACTCGAAAGCATAAATAAACATCCAATAGTAATGTGGGACTCGTCAATAGTGACTTGCCCGTTAGTCTGTAAAAAATTGTGTACTATAAGCAGTACTTTTGTGAGCTATAAGCAGGTTCTTTTATGATACTTCCATTAAGTAGACGCTCGCGCGACTCAGTATTTCCTAGGAACATGTGTGTTCAGGGTCGAGAGCGGCCATGATAGGCAATCAAGCTCGATTGACGCCACACCCCAGTACTTTGGCCGCATAATGCAAGACGCTTCTAGCTTAAGGACTACCACTCGTTTGGCAAAGGTTGAGGTAACGAGCTGTGCTCGCTGTGCTTTGTAAAAAAGCCCTCAGGGTTGGTGATGTATGAAATTCAAAAGACTCAGCGACTCAATGATAGTTGAGGCGAAACGACGAACCCCTGAATGTCAAGGGCGCCGGCTTTATTTCATAACCACTCAATTTATTATAGTATGTGATAAAGACGATGCGGACCCTTTAATGCGAGTTTTCTGTTCCTCGCAGGTCATGCATACTTGATACTCATCGCACTCGTTTGCGAATTAATACTCATGACGGAGTGGGTTGAACACCTAGTTGGTTCATGTTTGAGTCGCTAAAAGCGACTCGGGTCGAGCATGATAGCTCCGATGTGTTTTTATGCCAAAGTGAGGTTCAAATCTTTTGGTAGAGTAGTCGCACTGAGTTGCGACTTATGCTGATTCACGTCCTTGGAGGATGAGTCGCGAGGGGTAAGGTCTCACAATAGTTGGGCCTCTTTGACTTGGGTTGTTGATTGATATTGGATCTATGCATATACGCCATCTCTTGTTTTGTTTTTGTATCAAAGCGATTCCTGGAGTATTATCTTCCTGGTTCGCGACTGTATGATTGGAATTCACCATCTGGTGGGCGCGTCCTGCTGTCCGTCCGTTCTGAATCCCCAAGGTGACTCGTTTTGGGCTACGGAGGTTCACTGATGGCCTGAGACCGTGTGAGGAGTTGGCGATGCAAGCTTCTTCTGCGATTACTAAGCCTGCTTACTCGCATTCTAGCGCTCTCTGTCTGTCTCCATGCACCGTGATCACGCCGTTTGGTCCTGGTATCTTTAACTGCAGGTATACGTAGCAGGGGCGGGCAGTGAATTTGACATACGCTTCTCTCCCGAAGATCGCATGGTATGGGCTTTTGACTGCTACGACCTCGAAGCTCAGGAACTCTGTGCGGAAATTTCGCTCGGTCCCGAAGCTGACTTCGAGGGTAATTTTTCCTATAGGTCGAGTGATTATTCCTGGAATTATGCCTTGGATATCCTTCCTTGTTGGCTGTAGCCGCTGCTCGGGTATGTTCATTCGACAGAGCGTGTCTTGGTATAGGATGTTTACTCTTCCTCCTCCATCCATGAGGACTTTGTTCGGCCTGTATCCCGCGACTTGCGGTGTGACAACGAGAGCCAACTGTCCTGGATCTTTTACTTCTGGGGGATGATCGTCGCGACTCCAAACAATCGATCGCTCTGTCCAACGGCGGTGTCTTTCTAACGTTGGGACTGAGACACGGCTCCATCTGCTATTTATTTGCCTTCTGTTGCCCGCTGTTTGTACATCCACGGTATGAAATTGCCCTATGTTTCTTCTTACTGAAGTTTCAGGCTTTTGACAGGAGTTCTCCTTGTCCTTATGCTGCATTGGTCCGCTGCGGGTCGCGATTGATGAATCACCTTCTTTCCATCGCCTGTAGTAGTGACACTGCGCCTTTGTGTGGCCCGCGGGTCTCCCATCTCTTCTGCGGTGTAAGTCGCAAGGACTATCGAAAATCCCTTTGGCGCTATTGGGGAGTGACTCCTTGTCTCTTTTCTGCTCCCTTAGTTGATACTTACAGTGCTCGATTTCCTTTGAGATTGGCGATGAGCCGCTTGCCATCTTATCTGTCTCTGCGTGCTTGTTAGTAGTCGCCAAGAGTTGGTCGAAACTGTCGATCTTATGTCCAGTGCGGCTTAAGGTATGCACCGGCGGCTCAAATCTGCAGTTCTTTCTCATAACTTGCACTTCAGATTGCGCCGTGGTATCTTTGGTAGAGTCAAGGATCCCTGTGACTTGTTTTATCCACTCGCTGGTTGATTCGTTCTCCTTCTGGATCCATTGCTTTAGGTTTTTCACGCCTTCTATTTGGAACCTTTTGATGAACTTATCCTTCAATTCTTCCCATGAGTTTATTGACTTGGGCGGCAACCTTAGCAGCCAATCCCTAGCTTCTCCCTGTAGTACCAAGTGAAAATACTTTGCGAGCACTTCCAAAGTTCGGTGGGAAACGAGTGAGCCGTATTTCCTCCCCGAAACATGCTGGTCCTTTTAATAACGAATAGGAGCTCACGGACGCTGTATCTTCATCTGAATCAGTTTCAGACTGGGTTGGTTGAGTCGCCTTGAGCGCTTGTGGCTTTCCATCAGCCTTACTCTCTTTATCTGGTGATATTTGCGGACCTGCTAGCCGGTCGTCCAATTCTTTCACGTTGCATATTTCCTCGCCCCACGATACCTCGTGTTGCGGCTCGTTAGGCGTGATTCCATACATGTTTGCTTGCTGTAGGGCAGCAGTCTGTAGCAGATCAATCGCATGGCGCGCTTCCTTATCAGCTCGCGTATCTCCGACTGGTGCTATTTTTGACAATATCTCGATCGCGGCGTGCATATTGCTCTCCGGATTGTTGTGGAACTTCCGCTTCATCTCTTGCACTCCTTCGTCCGTCCTGGTGCGAGTTGCCTGTTGCTTTTGCTGCCGACGCCTCAGTCACCGATCTTCTTCCTGGAGTTTTTTGCGCTCTGCCGCGAGTCTTTGCGCTTCTTCGCAAAGCTCCATCCTGACAGCTTCGATTTCTTCAATTCTGGGATCTTTCTCCCTGCTAGGCAGAGGTTCCCAGATTGGTTTTGACGGGACGGAGGCTTGTTGCAGTTCTTCTAGCACGCGGACCCTAACTGGCCGCAGTTCCTCTCCTGATTCGCCTCCTTGAGTCGCGTCGGTAGATCTGCGACTGACGGACCCGACGAAGACTTTCACAGACCCGATGGGAATAACATACCCAAATTCAACATGATCTGCCTCAGGTCCCCACTCTGAGTCGTCGATGAAGGGAACACCATTGATATCTTCCACTTGGTCGATGGTGATGTCCTTGAACCCTGATTCCGATCCTGCGCGAAACGTGACGCTCTTGACCGCAGGCCCCACGGTGGGCGCCAACTGTCGTGGGTTTGTCACGTCAGATGTCATGGATGACTTCGTAGGTGTGGGATTTGCGCGAGTCAATCGTCTCCGAGCTTGGGATCGCAGGAACAAGGACGAACACATATTTACCCAGGTTCGGCCCCTCAATGTGAGGTAAAGACCTACTTCCTGCCTACCCTAAATTGGTATTGGTATGATATATGTGGTGTTACAATGGAGGCGATCCGATCTGGGAACTCGCCGTAAGAACTAGGGTTTTATGGCTTGATAGCTTGACCCCGTCTAAGTCCTGCGAGTCCTCTTTATATACACAGAGGCTCGCTAGGTTACAAAAGGAAACTTCCTCCACAAGGAATACATCGGCTGGAACCTACTCGGAGACTAACTCCTCCTCACGTCTTCCAGGATATGTCTTCTAGATCCTTCTCCTTGTGGCGGTACGATATTGGGCTTGCTTTCATGCAGGCCTTCATTGTGCGAGTAAGATGAGTCGCACTTTATCAAATATGGGCCGCGGGTTAATCTACAAAGTATTCCCCCGACATCGGGTACTCTACCCAGAAGCCACTTTGTAAGCTACACTATGAAGAACCCATCAATCCAGACATGCAGGAGTAGGGCTGTTAGCCTCCGGGCGGCCTGAACCTGGGTAAAGCCCTGTGTCTTTGTGTTGCTGGCCTCGATCGTCCGTAGGAAGAGCTTGATCTCGATCACCCGTGAGAGACGATTCTCAGCCTCCTTCGTGCCCCGTGCCGAACCTAAAAAGGGGTATCCTTTACTCCCGGTGTCCGTCCGTCGGGACACGACATCTGGCGCGCCAGGTAGGGGGTGCAAGCGCTGGATTCATCTTCGTCAACCTCAAGATCGTCGTCAAGATATGCGACAAGCTCTTCGTCTGAGACAAGATCTGTTTCGGGCTCTTCGTCCCCGACAAAGTATCCATCTCTACCCTCACTAGATGGCACGAAAGAGAAAGGCTCGACCCACGGTGGAGTATCTTCCCCATCCAGGGCTCAGTTTCGTGCTGGAGGAATCTCCACCACCTCCCCTTGAGCGGAGTCAAGATCATGGAATCAAGTTCATTCCTCCTGCCGCATACGTCGGCCCGTTGGCCATCAAGGGAAGCCTCAGGAAGGTATGACGAGTAACAACGCTCCTCTTTCCTCGTGGACGCGCGTTGTGAAGGAAGAGCACTTCTCCAAGGACTTCCCTAAGGCGACACTTCCAGAGCACGTCAGTCCGCCTCAGGGCGCAGGAAGTGAACTTTCCGAAAAAATCCGTTGATTTGTCCCCGAAGAGATCAGAATCCTAGTTAGACAGGACGGCTAGCCTGGGGTATGGTGCATGTATCACAGATCTGACAAGCACAGCCTGGACGATTGTCGACAGTTCAATGAGGTCCGGAAGTACCGGAAGCCATCGCACGATAACAGGGAATGTTACACCTGCGGAGAGCTCAGACACCTTGGCAGAGAGTGCCCGCTCAACAAGAAGCCTGGATCTAAGGAAGCAAGAAGAAAAATTGAGCACTGGTCAACTCTGATTTCAACACCCCAGCAGAATTTTCCCTCGCGGGGAATGCAGCCTTCGGCCCTCCCATGGCAGAGAAGCCAAATATTGCCTTTACCAATGCTTCCACTCAGACAGAAGGTTTGGAGCACCCTGACGCTCCCGCGGCGGCCCAATGGGCGCAAGACTTCGTTAAGGCCAGCTGGGACCGTTCTTTCTTCTACGAAGAGCCTACGGGAGATGAACTGGATCCTCCCGGGCACATCATCACCATCATCCCGGGACCCAGTGAACCTCCCCTGAAATATCGGATCGCCCGGTGTCTGGCCTCAAAGGGCGGATGAATACCAAGTCAAGTGAAGAAGTAGGTCCCCGGACGTTGGAGTCGCTCAGGCGCCCACGCAAAGAACAACAAAGTAATCTGGCAACTTGGTCCCCGGGGTCGCAACCCGCGAGAACAGTTAATGGGCCCCAGTCCTAGTAAGGATCTACTGGACTGGGGGCTACGCAGGCCCAGAAAGCAATCTATGTCCCAGTAAGGATCTGCTGGACAGTTTGAGGTAGTTTCGTGCCCGGAAGCGGCATGGGTACACCTGTCCCAGTAAGGACCTGCTGGATAGGTGTGCCACGGGACCCTGAAAAGGAACCCGATAACCAGTCCCAGTAAGGATCTGCTGGACTGGAGAAGCGGCTGTGCCCAGAGAGGAGCAGAAGAGCTGGATCCGCTGGACTGGCGGCTGAAATTGGCATGGAGACCTGTCAAAGTAAGGAACTGCTGGACATGGTAGAATTGCGCCTGAAACACAGCGCAGAAGACCCGCCAAGGCGGCCGCGCGACGAAATAATTGCCAAAATCAGCCACAAGCGACAATGGCAAGCTAAGTGAAAACGTGCTTGCACGGGCTCTTTCCTAGTTACATCGGTTTTATGCATTTTGACTAAGACGAAAGCGGGCGTTATCTCGGGACAGCGCCTCCGCGACAATGCTGCCAGTTTTCGTCTGGTAGTAATGTCGAGGGCTGAGGTCCGTGTGGTCAAAAATGATGGATTCCTGGGGGATGCGCCCCGTGTCAGCATCTCAGATCCGTCTGTTTGCTCACGGCTGGAGAGCATGTGCGACCAAATTTCCTACCCGAGAGCGTTAAGCCCCCACGAATGCGATAAAACTTATGTATTCAAAGAAAGAGTTTTTTACATTCAAAAGCATAATTGATAAACCTTTATGGCTTGCAAGGCATGGTTCATGGTCCTAGTATTACTATGTCCTTTTCAGGACTTAAACAGGTTCACGGGTCGTCTTCACGAGCAAAGCGCTCCAGAACTTCCTCCACCTTGCGGGTGACTTCGGGAAGGGACAACATCTCGGGTCTCAACCCTTCCAGCTCTGACAACAGAGAAACTGAGGACGCCTTTGGTGGAGGGCGGCGACGATCTGTGTGGTCGCATGCCTGACTGCACGCTCTCCCGCCTGGCGAGTGGCCTTCCTCACGCTCTCCTTGATGCTGCTAAGGAGCAAGGTCACGTGCTGGAGGAACGCGGGATAATGAACAAAAGTGGAAGAATGATCCGGCTTGAGGATGGGCGGAGACGACACTCTAAGGCCTTGGAACTCTGCCACTATCCTCAAGGACAGCGAGTGCATCTGAAGCAGGAGCTGGTAAACCGTCTCTCTTCTTCTTCAAGCGAAGCTTTGGCTTCCAGCAGTTCAGCCTGCGCTGCTTCCAGCTGTTTAGACACCTCCTCGTGCTAATCGTGGGCAAAATAGCATATCCAGCCGTACACGTGGCAGCCATGGAGAGCAACCGTTGCGGCCACTCCGCCCACTACGCACGGGATTCTAGGAACTGTCATCATATTCCCGGAAAAATCGTGCCCGAGCGGTCAAATCCAGTCCAAACGGCACCGCCCTTGGTCAGCGCTGCATCGTGGGCCCACAGGCGTGTCACGTCCCATCCATCACATCATAACGCACGCCACCGCGTGTCAGACAGCGCAGTCGCCGTAAGCGTCATCCCTGACGTCATCGCAAGCGATCTGTTCAGAGAAGCATTCGAGTCCGCCCAACGCATATCGGTCACTCGATTGCCTTGCTTGGTTCGGGTGTGAAAAAGCAATGTTAAGGCAAAATTGGTCACTCGACCGTTCCTTCGACTGTGACATACTACTCCCATCGGGAGCATATCAAAAAAATTCTTCGACTAAAAATATATGGGATAAACAGATTTGAGATTATCCTCCATTGCAAACAATACAGCACAATCTCGGGGGCTACTCCCACCGGGAGCGCTGTCGCGCACCCGATAGAATAATGACAAAATATCAGTCGACCAAAGACTCGACTCAGTTCATATACAAAATCATACTCGAAAAATTCCCGAGTTGCGTCCGCCGCAAATATCTCGGATGTTGCACGCATAGTGCAAAGGTAAGACCCGCCGAACTTTCGAGCAGGGCTAAGGACCGTTCCAGCAATGTTAATCCTTATACTTTCCGTGTCAACAGACATGATGAAATATCCCGACGGACGCGTTGGGTAAATTTCAAAGTTATACTGCAGATCGATTCAGTAAGACCTCCGCGGCATAGTCGAGTCTGACCAGTTTGTTCCAAATTCGAGTCCGGGGACTCGAGTTTGATTGAAAGCTAGTAAGGTTTTGCCCAAATGTGTAGTTAACCGGTCCCGATCCGTCGAGTGTACCGGGCCTACTAAGCTATTATCCCTTGATTATCATAAGCAAAAACCAAAGTCGATGAAATACTCGACATAGCTAACATGTGCTATTCATACAGGAATTCTAATTATAAACACAAGTACAAAGAATATGACGTGCACTTACGAACGAGTCCATGCCCATTCTTCGGGTCAGACAAGTACTCAGGGGCTACTGACAAGGATATACATCCCGGGTACCCTACCATAAGGGTACCTGATGCACGTGTCGACTAAGGCCCAACTATCAAGAGCCTACATGAAGCCCATGACGAAAGGCCCAACAAGATGGAGTACCCTCCAAGATTAGACATAGGCATAGTCGGTTTAGACTTTCCTTACATGTAAACAGGGTCGGTTGCGAACTCCCGAGACCCAGCCTATTATATAAAGGCTGGGAGGGCCGCCGATCCAGGATACGCAATACTCGAATCACCAAAGCCCTAGCGAGATCGACATCTCGCCAGGACCCCATTGTAGCCCGCATAATCTCACACGATCAATACCAGACAAGCAGGAAGTAGGGTGTTACTCTCCGGAGGCCTGAACCTGGGTAAATCCCTGCTTTTGCTTGTCAGCCGACGAAACTACCAGCTCTACCACGTTCTCTCCCTCGTAATCTCAACCCTAGGTCCTTAACCATGGGATTTGATGAGTTAACCCCTCGTCACAAGCGTTCTGAGCTTGCAAGCGGGATTCTTCAGCGGCCGAGCGGCATGCGGCCAGCTCCTGCGCCTCTTTTTCCCGGATAACTTTCGTGCGCTTCGCGGCTTCATCCCGGAAGATCACGGCATTTTTCAGCTCCTCGACCCGTCTCCCCAACTCGATTACCCGCTGGCTCAGAGTGTCTTTCTCGCCCCTAGCCCACATGAAGTCCTTCCGTGCCAGCTCCCGACGCTCTATCTCGGAGGACAAATCTCTTCTCAGCTGAGCTATCTGCCTATCACGAGCCGCTATGGTAGCGTCTTTCGCTCGCAGGACCTCTTGATACTTGTACTCCACCTCTCTTCTGGTCCACCCAGCTACGTTATCCAGCTCTGCTCCAAGCGGACCTCGTCATGCACCGCCTTCATCTGAAGCTGCTCAATTGCGTCGAGGTGAAGGCGTTCACGATCGTCCAGCTCGGCTAGTCGCCGCTCCAGGTCCTCCTCTTGGCTGGACACCCTCAGCTCGCGGGCATCAAGCAGCTCCTCATCCGCTGCTAGCTTCAGCTCCCGGACCCGCCAGTCTTCCCTGTTAGGGGAAGTCGTCAGTCCTAACTGGCCCAGCTCAACACGAGTATGCGCGAGGAAGTCTCTGACACTGGAGAACGCCCTGGAGAAGTTAGGGCCCTGCCCCTCACCCTCGGGTGCAGGAGTGGGCCCCGCATGTCTGGGAATCACGTCGCCGCGGGAAGATTGACCTGCCTCGATCCGGCGTGGCACAGAGGCCTCCGGGGAATCCACGTCGCGCCTTTCCCCGGGGCCCTCCATGGGACAAAGCTCTGCGGCTCCTGCACCAAAGGAGCGCTCAGAGTTAGAATGGTTGTCATCGCAGCAAGAGATTGCGGCCTCAGGACAAAGCGTTACCTGAAGCCGGCAGGCTCGCCTCTGGGGTCCCGCCGGAGGAGGCAGCCTCTTGAGCCCGGGGTTGCACCTCTTGCGTCGCAGCCTGATGGCGTGTTAACGGTAGAGTGTTTTATTACTTCCCAGCAACAGCACCAGAAGATCTGCTTGTTGACCGTGACAACACACGTTCGTTGGGAGACCCCAAGAGGAAGGTATGATGTAGTGCAGCAGCAGTTTTCCCTTGAAATATGACCAAGGTTTATCGAACCAGGAGGACACGGAGGTTCATCAGAAGGTTGTCAGCGGCGCAACTGATGTGGAACCTGCACACAACACAAGCAAACTATTTTGCCCCAACGAAACAGAGAGGTTGTTGATACGTCCAAAACGTATCTATAATTTTTGATTGTTTCATGCCATTTTATGCTTTTAGCACTTGTTTTTATATTAAGTTTATTATTTATTTGGACTAGCCTACTAATAGTTGCAAAAGTGCACAATGTTCTTGTTTTACTCTTTGATGTGTAGAAATTATCAAGAATACAAGAGGAAACCTTGTTGGAGTCGAATTGGGACTTTCCTGAAATCTGTCTGAGAACTTTTTACGAAGTTTGCCAGTTTGACCCTTGAAGATGACGTCAAATGGAGACCTGGCTGTTACAAAAGTTGTCACAATTTTCCATACGAAGATTTTAAGCCCGAGATCAGCCCAATCGGAGTTCGGACGCGGCCTGTAGGCCCGTTTTGGTGGAACCCTAAAAGGGGGTGATGGAAATCCGAGAAGATATATAAAGGGAGGAAACCTAATTCGTGGAGGACTCCTCCACCCACGAATTTCAGCCACCAAAAGCCACGTTTTTGCCTCCCCCATGGATCCCATCTCCATGGGGGAGGGCTCCCAAGAAGCCATGAAGGAGGGAGGCTAAGGGGCGGGGAAAGGAGTTTCCCGCACCGCCGGCGCCGCCGCGCTGCCCCTCTCCGCCGTCTTCACCGCCATCTCCAATACCATCTCCTCCTTGTATTCAGTGGTTCATCCTCCCACAAACCTCTGTACCGTCCTATGTAAACATGGTGTTTGATGCTATAATATTTATCCTATGATTTACATCATGTTTCCGTAGTTTATTTGTCTTTTGATTGCTTAATTGAATGCATGAGGTTCATTAGAGTTGTATGTCTATATGGTGCTGTCCTTTGGTGTCCATTATATTTGTGCGCGCATGGATCAAACACCCTAGGGTTGGTAGTATTTGTAACGAAGCGGGGGAAGTTCTGCCGGAGTGACAGAAACCTGAGAACGCGAACCGATTAGTTGCACGTATGGGAGTAAGAGGACCTTGAACTTAAGGCTATGGTTGGGGAAATCTTAATGCATTGTTAGTATTTGCGGATGCTTGCTAAACAATCCAATCATATGGTACTTATAATCCCAAGTAGTGGAGTGCATGTATATTTAGCCTCTCCCACATAGAACACTGCATCGAAGACAATGAACCAAGTACCTTCACTAATTAATCTTGGACAAAGCCACCACAATTATCACCACTTTTCCACACTCATGGTACTGTTAGTATATGGTTACTTAGTGTACTTTATTGCTGCAGCACTAACATTTACTTTATTGTATTTATTATCTTGCAAAACTACCTCTCATACCCGTATTGCTACTGTAGTTTTATTTCCTAGATAATGCAAACGTTTAGTGTGCGTAGAGTTGTATCAGTGGTTGATAGAACTTGAGAGAATACTTATCCTACCTTTAGCTCCTCGTTGGGTTCGACACTCTTACTTATCGAAAAGGCTACACGCGATCCCCTATACTTGTGGGTTATCAGTTGTCAATCTCTCCGGCTTGCTGAAAACAAAAGATTAAACGTATTGTGTGGAAAACAGTAATGAGTGCAGAAAGTAACAGAGAACAAATGATTGCAGTTGGTGGTTTATTTAGTATGAGGAAATAGACCGGGTTCCACATTTCACTAGTGGTGTCTCTTCATAAAAGATAACTAACATGCTGGGTAAACAAATTACAGCTGGGCAATTGACAAATAATGAGCGCATGACAATGCAATATATGACAATATGATTATTATGAGATTTAATTGGGCATTACAACAAAGTACATAGACTTGCTATCCAACGCATCTATGCCTAAATAATCCACCTTCCGGTTAACATCCGCACCCCTTCCGGTATTGAGTTGCAAACAACAGATTATTGCATGAAGTAAAGTGTGTAATGTAAACAATGCAAATGACACGTAGACAATGCATCATTGTTTTATCCCTAGTGGCAACAGCACATCCGCAACCTTAGTCGTTTCTGTCATCTCGAGCCCAGATTACTGGAGGCATGAACCCACTATCTAGCATAAATACTCCCTCTTGGAGTTACAAGCATCTACTTGGCCAAAGCATCTACTAGCAACGGAGAGCATGCAAGATCATAAACAGCATAAATAGATAGATTGATAAACAACTTGCTCATAGTATCAATATTCATCGGATCCCAGCAAACACAACATGTAGCATTACAATAAGATGATCATGATCATGTTAGGCAGCTCACAAGATCTAAGCATGGAGGTACAAGGTGGAGAGACAACCATCTAGCTACTGCTATGGACCCGTAGTCCAAGGATGAACTACTCACACATCACTCCGGAGGCAGGCATGGCGGTGTAGAGGCCTCCGGTGAGGATCTCCCCTCCGGCAGGGTGCCAGGAAGAGCTTCAGAACCCTCCCGATCTAGGGTTGACGACGGCAGCGGCGACGAAACTTTTCGTGGAATATGATCGGTGTTTTTAGGGTTTTCGGGACATCGCGAATAAATAGGCGAAAGGGCGGCGTCGGGAGGCAACTGAGGCGGCCACGCCAGGGTAGGGCGCGACAGGGCCCGCACCCTAGGGTGGCGTGGCTGCCTCGTGGCCCCACTCCGTCTCCCCTTCTGGCTTCTGGAGTCTTCCGATGAGATATTTGCACACGTTGATTTTCGTCCAATTCCGAGAATATTTTGTGACTAGCCTTTCTGAAGGAGAAAAACAGCAGAAAACAGGAACTGGCACTTCGGCATGTTGTTAATAGGTTAGTCCCAGAAAATGCATAAAAATGCTATGAAGTGTAAATAAAACATGTAGCAATTGGTATAATAACAGCATGGAACATAAAAAATTATAGATACGTTTGAGACGTATCAAGCATCCCCAAGCTTAGTTCCTGCTCGTCCTCGAGTAAGTAAACGATAAAAACAACATAATTTTTGAAGTGACATGCTACCAACATAATCTTGATCAAATAGTAATGCAAAGCACATGAACAGAATGAAGTGATCCAAGTCAATGGTCTATAGTTTGCTAACAAGTAAACAAGGAGTAAACAAAATGAATCATACAAGTGCAAACTTTCATGAATAATACTTTGGAGACAACGGAGCTATAAGAGTTTGCATAAAAGTTAGCTCACAAAGCAATAGATTCTAAATGAAAGTGTTTGACTAACACAAAGGAAGATTTAGTTTCAGCACTGGCTTCAACTTTAACATATTTATCTCGTGGATATTGTCAAGGAAAAGTAATGCAATAAGTCAAACATATCATTATATAACAACTGTTGTACCAAAGTTGACACTAGTGTTTGCTTGTGAAGATAGAAAGAAATAGGACGTTATTTCTACCAGCGGGAAGCAGGGATTAAATCATGTGCTAGAGCTTTTTAAGTTTTTGAAAGCATATAGAGAGTATAAAAATATATTTTGAGAGGTGTGTGTTAGTGGTCAACGAATCAGTAAATAGACAATACTTTAAGTCACAAGTTAACCAGACCTTACAAGAGCGGCTCCCATGAAGTACGTTATTTCTACCAGCGGGTAGATCATCCCTCGTTCTCTTTTGTTTACACACTTATGAACATTGCTTGACTGATTTCTCAGGGGCAAAAAGATGTGAAGAGAATTAATGGTTAAAGTTGTAATTAATTGGGACTGGGCACCCCGTTGTCAGCTCTTTTTGCAAAATTATTGGATAAGCGGATGTATATGCCACTAGTCCAGGTGTAAAGTCTGATCAACAAGTGAAATAAAGATCATCTACCACATCCTCATGAGCTTGTAAACAGTGACACAAAAAGGAGTAGTAACAGTTTTGAATATTTTAAAGGTAGCACATGAAAAATTTACTTGGAGTGGCAGGAAAATACCACATAATAGGTAGTTATGGTGGACACATATGGCATGGATTTTGGCTCAAGGGTTTTGGATGCACAAGCAGCATTTCCGCTTAGTACAGAGTTTAGGCTAGCAAGGTTATTTAAGCAAACACAGACTGTCAACCGGTACAGCAAGAACTCATATAAAAAAAACATGCTTGAAAAATTACAAGACTCCACATTGTCTTCCTTGTTAACCAAAACCTTTCACTAGAAAATATCTAGACTTTGGAACTACCAATGATACAAATCAAATATCAACAAGCTTTACAGTTGTTCTTCACTAATAGCCTTTACTTACATGATGCACAAGTCTAACCATTACTTAATTGGTAACTCAAAACAATTGACAAGTATCAAATTACTCAAGACAGTGATCTACAAGATTTATGTAAGCATTTTATACCACTACCACATGCATAGCATTTTCTGTTCCAACCAAACACCAATCAGCTTATTTGAACAACTCTCCAAACAAATATAAGTGAAGCAAGAGAGTACTTTCTTCAAAAAAAAAAAATAGCTCTGACAAGAGATATATGAAAACAGAGAGCTAGAAGCTTTAGCAGTAGCTAGACAAGAATACTCAACAAATATAAGTGAAGAACAAAAGTATTCCAATGAAAAAGCGGAGCGTGTCTCTCTCCCAAACAAGAGTGCTAGGATCCAACAAGTATAGAGCAGCAAACAAAACAAAAACAAACTGAAAACAAAAGCACACTGACGCTCCAAGAAAAGTACATATAATGTGAAGAAATAAAAATATAGTCTCACTAGAGATGACCTGATAGTTTGTTGATGAAGAAGGGGATGCCCGGGATGCCTTGGGCATCCCCAAGCTTAGACGCTTGAGTCTTCTTAAATATATTGGGGAGATCCATGGGAGCTTCCCCAAGCTTAAGCTTTTCGCACTTCTTGATTTTATAATATCATCCTCCTCTCTTAACACTTGAAAACTTCCTTCACACCAAAACTCAACATTTTCTCATTAGCGGGTTAGTGCATCAAAACAAATAATCCCACTTTGTTCTGTAAGGACAAAATTCATAAGCAATCATTTTCAAACATTAGCTACTGTTACTAGGCTTAAGTGATGCTCTTTCTTAAAAGAAACCACTCAACACTTGTAAAAGATAGAATGCAAAACAAAGACAGAATCTGTCAAAACCAGAACAGTCCGTAAAGATGATTTTTTCGGTACACTTACGTCGCTCAAATCGAAAAACTTTAGTCGTACGAAAGTTGCGTACATATCTCAGGAACACGCACAAAATTGGCAGACTTTTTCAAAGTTTTCTGATTTTCTACGGCGAGAAACGGTGACGTTCCAGAAATCTGTTCCTGTGCAGTAATCCAAATATAGGTACCATCTTATCATAAGAGACTTTTCTTGGCACAACAAAACAGCAAATAAAAGATACAAAGGAGTTGTTACAGAAGTAAACAAGCTCCTTGACACAGAAAACAAAAATAACAAAAAGTAAAAACAATGGGTTGCCTCCCATAAGCACTTCTCTTTAATGCCTTTTAGCTAGGCATGAAACATGAATCAAGTATTGTCAAGACCAAAAACATCAACATTATAACTTGCCCTAACAATAGTATCAAAAGGGTGTTTCATCCTTCTTCTAGGGAAGTGTTCCATACCTTTCCTGAGTGGGAATTGAAATTTTATATTCCCCTCTTTCATATCAATAACAGCACCAATAGTTCTAAGAAAAGGTCTTCCCAACACAATAGGACAAGAATGATTGCATTCAATATCCAAAACCACAAAATCAACAGGGATAAGGTTATTGTTAACCATAATAAGAACATTATCAATTCTCCCCAAAGGTTTCTTCATAGAAGAATCAGCAAAGTGAACATCCAAATAACATTTTTTCAAAGGTGCAAGATCAAGGATATCATAAACCTTTTTAGGCATAACAGAAATACTAGCACCAAGATCACACAAAGCATTGCAATCAAAATCATTCACTTTCATTATAATGATGGGCTCCCAACCATCATCTAACTTCCTAGGGATAGAAGCTTCACGTTTTAATTTCTCTTCCCTAGCATGCATGAGAGCATTGATGATATGTTTAGTAAAAGCCATATTTATTTCACTAGCCTTAGGACTCTTAGCTAGGTTTTGCAAGAACATAACGACTTTAGTTATATTACAACAATCAAAATCAAAATTATTATCATCAAAGGTAATGGAACTATTATCTCCTACACTCCTAAAAATTTCAGCGCTTTTATCAGGAGCAATTTTAGTGCTATCAGGCAGTTTAAAGCTTTTTGCAGCAGAAGTCGAGACATTTCCAACACCAATTATCTTTCCATTAACAGTAGGAGGTTTACTAGCACTTGAGGTATCAACATTTTCATCATCAGTACTAACACCAGAAAATTGCTCTTTCATAACAAGATTTAACAGTGCAGGTTTAATTTCATAGAACTCTGCTGTGGTAGCAGGAGGAGCAATAGGTGTGCATATGAAATCATTGTTGTTTGTGCTAGTGAAGTCACACAACTTAGTGTTTTCAGGATTACTCATTTTAGCAAAATTAAAATAGAACAAGAAAATAACAAACCGAAATAAACTAAATGCAGTATTTTTTTTTGTGTTTTTGGGTTTTAACAGCAAACAAGATAAAATAAAATAAACTAAGCAAGACAAAAACAAAGTAATGAGATTGGAAGTGTGAGACTCCCCTATCTGGAGATTCCAGTGTCCCCGGCAACGGCGCCAGAAAAATGTCTTGATGGCGTGTTAACGGTAGAGTGTTTTATTACTTCCCAGCAACAGCACCAGAAGATCTGCTTGTTGACCGTGACAACACACGTTCGTTGGGAGACCCCAAGAGGAAGGTATGATGTAGTGCAGCAACAGTTTTCCCTTGAAATATGACCAAGATTTATCGAACCAGGAGGACACGGAGGTTCTTCAGAAGGTTGTCAGCGGCGCAACTGACGTGGAACCTGCACACAACACAAGCAAACTACTTTGCCCCAACGAAACAGAGAGGTTGTCAATCTCTCCGGCTTGCTGAAAACAAAGGGTTAAACGTATTGTGTGGAAAACAGTAATGAGTGCAGAAAGTAACAGAGAACAAATGATTGTAGTTGGTGGTTTTATCAGTATGAGGAAATGGACCGGGGTCCACAGTTCACTAGTGGTGTCTCTTCATAAAAGATAACTAACATGCTGGGTAAACAAATTACAGCTGGGCAATTGACAAATAATGAGCGCATGACAATGCAATATATGACAAGATGATTATTATGAGATTTAATTGGACATTACAACAAAGTACATAGACTTGCTATCCAACGCATCTATGCCTAAATAATCCACCTTCCGGTTAGCATCCGCACCCCTTCCGGTATTGAGTTGCAAACAACAGATTATTGCATGAAGTAAAGTGTGTAATGTAAACAATGCAAATGACACGTAGACAATGCATCATTGTTTTATCCCTAGTGGCAACAGCATATCCATAACCTTAGTCGTTTCTGTCATCTCGAGCCAGATTACTGGAGGCATGAACCCACTATCTAGCATAAATACTCCCTCTTGGAGTTACAAGCATCTACTTGGCCAAAGCATCTACTAGCAACGGAGAGCATGCAAGATCATAAACAACATAAATAGATAGATTGATAAACAACTTGCTCATAGTATCAATATTCATCGGATCCCAGCAAACACAACATGTATCATTACAATAAGATGATCATGATCATGTTAGGCAGCTCACAAGATCTAAACATTGAGGTACAAGGTGGAGAGACAACCATCTAGCTACTGCTATGGACCCGTAGTCAAAGGATGAACTACTCACGCATCACTCCGGAGGCAGGCATGGCGGTGTAGAGGCGTCCGGTGAGGATCTCCCCTCCGGCAGGGTGCCGGGAAGAGCTTCAGAATCCTCCCAATCTAGGGTTGACGACGGCGGCGGCGATGAAACTTTTCGTGGAATATGATCGGTGTTTTTAGCGTTTTTGGGACATCGGGAATAAATAGGCGAAAGGGCGGCGTCGGGAGGCAACCGAGGCGGCCACGCCAGGGCAGGGCGCGGGCCCACCCCCTGCCGCGCCCTAGGGTGGCGTGGCTGCCTCGTGGCCCCACTCCGTCTCCCCTTCTGGCTTCTGGAGTCTTTCGATGAGATATTTGCACACGTTGATTTTCGTCCAATTCCGAGAATATTTTGTGACTAGCCTTTCTGAAGGAGAAAAACAGCAGAAAACAGGAACTGGCACTTCGGCATCTTGTTAATAGGTTAGTCCCAGAAAATGCATAAAAATGCTATGAAGTGTAAATAAAACATGTAGCAATTGGTATAATAACAACATGAAACATCAAAAATTATAGATACGTTTGAGACGTATCACAGCCACTTTCGAGACACGTGGAGCAGCTTCCACCTCGTCAGGGACTTGGAGAGAACCCGGGGGCTCCCTGCTGAAGCTTGCGGGACTGTCAGCAGTGTCTCCTGCCTCTTCGCCCTTGTCAAATCGGGGTCGTTTGCTCGGCCCTTCTGGTGTCAGGCTCCAGCAGAAAACAGCAAGAAGAAAGTCAAGGCGAAATTACCAGAAAAGCAAAGCAAGCCTGAGAGAATTACCAACCGGACTTACCGTCGATCCCTCTTAGCACTGGAGAAGGTGAAAGGAACAGGATGTCGCCTAGAGGGGGGGGGGGTGAATAGGCGATTAAAACTTTTCCGGTTTAGACTTGATAAATGCGGAATAGAACTAGTGTTTAACTTATCAAGCACACAACCTAAATATATTAGGCTCAACTATGTGCACCAACAACTTATGCTAAGTGATAGAGGCAAAGGTGTCCGATCTTTCGATGAGATGGATAACTACGATTTGGGTGGCGTCGACGTTGACGATCCGACTACAAACGTGCGAGGACGTTGCGCCTTAGCAATCGCTACACTAACTCCGGGAGGTTATTGACAGCGCCGTAGCACAGCCGACCCAACCACTCAGGTCTAGCTCCTGCAATCAATCGAGAACAAGCAAGAACTAAGATTGGCAATCTGGATATTGCGAATAAAGATGAATGATTATATTGAAGTGGGGTTCCGAAAGGCGGTCTTGATCTGGTCGCTCAGACACAGACGAAGTACGGCGAAGTTGCAACAATGGCTAACTTATGACTAAACAAAACCCAAACCCTAAAGCGACGACCTAGGGTTGTATTTATGGGGAGACTCAAGGGAATTTCGTGCAGCCTTGGAAAAGGGGGCCGAAATCCATCCTAAGTGGTTTCCCCATCAATACGGACTCTAAAAATAGTCTATAAAAAGGTATTTCGAAAATACATGGGCCTGGCCCAAATATCAAGGTGACGCAGCACCATATAACTCTATGGACGAAAATATGAAGTGTGATCTTGTAGTATTTCGTCCAAGCCTCCATTTGTAGCATCATCTCCACTCCTTGCATGCTTGCTGCCATCTCCATGAATCACCATGCTCCAATGCTTGTCCTTCTCTTCCTTGCTAGGTCCATTGTTCCTAAGAGTGACAAACATATCCGATTTAGGCAGTAGCATATTCTCATGTATATTTGGATTAGTTCCAAGGAACGAAAGTACCTGATAATTAAGTTGACGCGCACGAGCTCGAGTAATAGCTCCTTGTATAGTTGTAGGACTAGTAGTTGTGACCGTAGGTGGGATGTCCTCATCATCCTCCCCTTCTTGAATTGAAGTCGTCCTCGACACAATCTCATCTTCTTCACCAAAGTAGGGCCTCAAATCTGCAATGTTAAACGTGGGACTAACCCCATAGTCTGCAGGGAGCTCAAGTTTATATGCATTGTCATTTATTTTTTGTAGCACCTTAAATGGACCAGCAGCTCGTGGCATCAATTTGGACTTGCGCAAATCAGGAAAACGATCTTTGCGCAAATGCAACCAAACAAGATCTCCAACATCAAATACAACATGCTTTCTCCCTTTATCCCCATATGTTTTATATTTAGCATTCATGCGTTCAATGTTCTCTTTAGTTGTTGCATGCAATTGTTGAATCAGTTCAGCACGTTGTGTAGCATCATAATTATTTTGCACCGTAGATGGAAGAGGCAATAAATCAATAGGTGCACGAGGAACAAAACCATATACAACCTCAAAAGGGCACATCTTAGTGGTAGAGTGCAGCGAACGATTATAAGCAAATTCTATATGAGGCAAACATTCTTCCCACAATTTTAAATTCTGTTTCAAAACAGCCCTAAGCATGGTAGATAAAGTTCTATTAACAACTTCAGTTTGTCCATCAGTTTGGGGGTGACATGTAGTACTAAAAAGCAGCTTAGTCCCCAACTTAGCCCATAAACATCTCCAAAAGTGGCTAAGAAATTTTGTATCACGATCTGAAACAATAGTATTTGGCACACCATGCAAGCGAATAATTTCACGAAAGAATAAATCAGCAATATTAGCAGCATCATCGCTTTTATGACATGGAATAAAATGTGCCATTTTAGAAAATCTGTCCACAACAACAAATATGCTATCCCTCCCCTTCTTTGTTCGAGGTAAACCCAAAACAAAGTCCATAGATATGTCCTCCCACGGAACACTAGGTACAGGCAACGGCATATATAAACCATGAGGATTAAGTCGTGACTTAGCTTTTTGACAAGTAGTGCAGCGAGCAACAAAGCGTTCAACATCCCGTCTCATCTTTGGCCAAAAGAAATGCGTAGCAAGTACATCCTCAGTCTTCTTGACGCCAAAGTGTCCCATTAATCCTCCTCCGTGCGCCTCCTGTAACAACAAAAGACGAACAGAGCTAGCTGGAATGCATAGCTTGTTAGCACGAAACACAAATCCATCACTAAGGACGAATTTGTTCCATGTTCTACCATCCTTACAATTCTGCACCACTTCTTTAAACTCAGCATCATGCATATACAAATCTTTGATGGTCTCCAACCCAAATATTTTGAAGTCAAGTTGTGAAAGCATAGTGTAACGACGAGACAAAGCATCAGCAATAACATTATCTTTACCCTTTTTGTGTTTGATGACATAAGGAAAAGATTCAATAAATTCAACCCACTTAGCATGTCGACGATTCAGTTTTGCTTGACTACGAATATGCTTCAAAGATTCATGATCAGAATGTATAACAAATTCTTTAGGCCATAAATAATGTTGCCATGTTTCAAGTGTCCGAACAAGAGCATATAATTCTTTATCATAAGTAGAATAGTTCAGACTAGGCCCACTCAATTTTTCACTAAAGTATGCAACAGGTTTTCCCTCTTGTAACAACACACCTCCCAAACCAATTCCACTAGCATCACATTCAAGCTCAAACATCTTATTAAAATCAGGAAGTTGTAGCAAGGGTGCATGTGTTAACTTATCTTTCAACAGCATGAACGCGTCCTGTTGTGCATCGCCCCAAACAAAGGGCACATCCTTCTTCGTAAGCTCATTCAATGGCGCTGCAATGGAACCAAAATCTTTGACAAAGCGCCTATAGAACCCAGCGAGGCCAAGAAAACTCCTCACTTGGGTGACCGTGAGAGGACACGGCCAACTCGAAATTGCCTCAATCTTTGCGGGATCAACTTCAATGCCCTGCGATGTAACAACATAGCCAAGAAACGCAACTCGATCGGTGCAAAAGGTGCACTTCTCAAGGTTACCAAATAAACGTGCAGCACGCAAAGCTTCAAAAACAGCACGCAAATGATTCAAATGATCCTCCAAAGATTTGCTGTATATGAGAATATCATCAAAATAAACCACAACAAATCGCCCAATGAAAGCACGCAAAACTTCGTTCATTAATCTCATGAAGGTACTAGGAGCATTAGTTAAACCGAAAGGCATGACTAACCACTCATATAAACCGAACTTAGTTTTAAATGCTGTTTTCCATTCATCTCCTAATTTCATGCGAATTTGGTGGTAACCACTACGCAAATCAACCTTAGAAAACATGGTAGATCCACTCAACTCGTCAAGCATGTCATCCAAACGTGGTATAGGGTGTCTATAACGAATTGTGATATGATTAATAGCCCTACAATCAGTACACATGCGAGAGGACCCATCTTTCTTAGGCACCAAAATAATAGGAACAGCACACGGGCTAAGAGACTCACGAATATGACCTTTATCGAGCAGTTCTTGAATTTGTCGTTGAATCTCTTTTGTCTCCTCAGGATTGGTGCGGTAAGGAGCACGGTTGGGTAATGACGCACCGGGAATCAAGTCAATCTGGTGCTCTATTCCTCGAATAGGTGGTAATCCCGGCGGCACAACACTTGGAAAAACGTCCGCAAATTCCTGCAAAACGTTAGCAACAACAGGAGGCAAAGAGGGAGGCATATCCTCAAATGAAAACAGTACCTCTTTGCAAACAATCGCATAGCAAACAGATTCATTGGCATCCAAATCAGAAATATCAGACTTTGTGGCTAAGTAGCATGGATTAGTCAATTTAATTTCGTTAGCAACATTAGTAGTGATGAGTTATTCTTATGGTGCTGCGCAAATTCTTTAGCCACAATCTGATTTTCACTCTTGTGCTGCTCCTGTTTTTTCGCTTTACTAGCTCTAGCAATATCATCTTTCAAAATTTGTTCAGGAGACATAGGAAGTAAGGCAATCTTTTTATCCTTATGAACAAGAGTATACTGATTTGTACCACCATGATGTACAGTTTTTTTATCAAATTGCCATGGTCTACCAAGTAAAAGAGAGCATGCTTGCATAGGTACAACATCACAATCGACAAAATCAGTGTATGCAGCAATGGTGAAATGCACACGAACTGTACGAGAAATTTTAACCTTGCCGCTGTTGTTGAACCATTGGATGTAGTAAGGACGGGGATGTGGCTTGGTTTGAAGTGCTAATTTCTCCACCATCTCGACACTTGCCAAATTATTGCAGCTCCCTCCATCAATAATGATGCGTACACAACGTTCTTTAACTACTCCCTTTGTATGGAACAGGTTATTCCGCTGATCTTGTTCAGCCTTGGTCACCTGCACACTCAAACTCGTTGAACAATCAAAGACTCGTACCTTTCCGCGGCATCTGCAGCCATACATTGCACATCAGGATCAGATTCAGTGCCATCTTTTTCCTCATGCGCAATAAGAGCCAAAGTCTCCTCATCATAATCACTAGCGGAATCGTACCCGCCATCTGCGCGAGCTATCATCACACGTTTATTTGTGCACTCACGAGCATAATGACCCCAACCATCACAGCGGCGACATTGGATTCTGCTAGTGTTTCCCGTGGACGCCATGGAAGATGAAGGCTGTGTGGAAGTAGAAGAGCCGTTCCGCGCTGGTGGTGGTGCCTTGCTCGTAAGGTCTTTGCTGGGCATGGCAGCGGCGCCAGCAGGAGGTACGGTGGTGCGTGTAGGACGTGCACGAGTAGTCCATGATGTAGACCGACCTGCAGAAAAATTAGTCCGCGAAGCTTGCCGATCCTGCACTTCACGTTCAGCAATACAAGCAAGATGGAACAAACGGGTGATGGTATGATACTCCTTATACTCCAAAATTGTTTGTATTTCCTTGTTTAACCCACCCCTAAAACGTGCAAGCATAGGTTCAGTGTCTTCAATAACACCACATCGAATTAAACCAGTTTGCAATTCCTGATAATATTCCTCTACAGAATTTTTGCCTTGTTTTAGGTGCTGTAATTTTTGAAGCAAATCACGTTGATAATATGGAGGCACCCAACGTTTACGCATAGCATCTTTTAAAACAGGCCAAGTGGTGGGAATGTCATTAGGATTTACTCTACAATATTCCGACCACCAAATAGAGGCAAAACCAGTAAATTCACAAACAGCAGCTTTAACACGTCTATCATCAGGATAATGTAAGCATGCAAAACGTTGTTCAGTTTCTAATTCCCATGTAAGATAGGCATCAGGATCATATCTACCCTCAAACGGTGACAGATGTAATTTCAGTTTCGCAACATGATCATCATCGTTCAATACCTGAGGGCGTGGTGCAGCATGAGCATTGCGAATGTAGGCCCGCGGACGACCAGCAGCTTGTCGTCTCGGGTGTTCCCCCTCGTTCTCATCCTCCCCCTCATAGTAATCATCATAGTTCTCATGGGCGGCGGCGGCAACGCCGGAGTTCTGGCCGAGCTCAGTGGGACACGTTGCGCTCGCCCAACATTGTTCCGCGGAGGAGCAGCAGGTGGTGGTGGCAGACGTGCGAGCAACTCGTTGAACTTGGCGTCAAGTTTGGTGTCAAAACGTTGCTCAAGGCCCTCGATCCTGTCCAGCGCCTCACCAAGCCGTTTGTCGACATCCTCCGAGGTCTTCACCACAAGCGTGGAGAACTTAGTATGCAGCTCTTTGTTCGTCAATTTCTCCCATTCAGCATCGGATTCTGACATGGTTAGTAGAAAACAGGATACAAATCACAAGAATATGTTCCTAGCAACTACTATGTGGGTGGAAGAACGCAATCCGTCAAACCAAAATCAAAGCTCTTACAAGTTCTCACCAAGCAGCAGAAGGTGACTGGCAACAAACGGCGTCAATGCTCGCTGAAGATTAGATGAAGCGATTGCCAGGTGGACGTCACAACACACGGTGTAGAAATCTGTGGAGCTTTGGGGAGGCTTAACAATGATTAGCAGTAATCAATTCAGGAATGCAAGTTGAATAAACGCTCAAAGACGGTACCGTGCTGGTCCTAGGCTAGACCGTACTAGAGACGCGAGCCTATAGCACCAACAAAGTCAAGGCGCGGCAACAACAAGCACAAAGGAACAGCTCAAAAGCAAGATAGAATTGAAAATCACAGAAAATTTCCGAACTTTTTTCAGAAAAGTGGCAAAAACTCAACCTTCCTGCACTCTTTTGGGAATTCTGAGGGGTTCCGGAGGCGCAAACTGACGGTGTTTGGGCTGGATGCGCTTTTTTCTCACGACGATTTTGAGTGGTCGAACGTCGAAAACGGAGTTCGTATGAATTAGTTATGATTTTTCAAAGTCCGGACAACCAAAACTGAGAAAACCTGCCCCAATTCGGACTATTTCGGAGCTGACTAGTGGAAATCGTGGTCAACCCGACTTGGATGCGGATTTGACTTTTTTTTTTTTTTACAAGTCTAAACCGACACAAAGAAAGAGACCACGGATGGAAAGTATCAACAACGGATCACGGAAGGAAGGAAACGGAAATAACGGAACCACGGATGGAAAGTAAAACAGAACAAACCCTAACCCTAAACTGGCGGCGGTGGTGAAGGGAGGGTGGCGGCGAGTATGTGGGCGGCGGTGTTGGTGGGTAGATGGATGGCGGCGGAAGGCTGGTGGGTGGTGGCGAGAGGCGAGTTGTGCGGCGGCGGCAAGACAATTATGCAAAGAACTCGAAACTCTAAAGGAACTAGACGCTAAGACCAGCAACTCGACACGACGATGCAGACGAAAATTCAACAAAGCAATGCACTGAAAAGAAAATGCGAGAGGCCCGGACTGGTTGTAGGACGGGATGAACTAACCCTAATTGTATTTTTGGCTTTTTCGTGGACTGTAGGTATGAAGATGCAATCTACACTAGTAAACAGTAAAATCTCACCGAGCAACCTGAAATCTGACACCACTTGATAGAGGCAAAGGTGTCCGATCTTTCGATGAGATGGATAACTACGATTTGGGTGGCGTCGACGTTGACGATCCGACTACAAACGTGCGAGGACGTTGCGCCTTAGCAATCGCTACACCAACTCCGGGAGGTTATTGACAGCGCCGTAGCACAGCCGACCCAACCACTCAAGTCTAGCTCCTGCAATCAATCGAGAACAAGCAAGAACTAAGATTGGCAATCTGGATATTGCGAATAAAGATGAATGATTATATTGAAGTGGGGTTCCGAAAGGCGGTCTTGATCTGGTCGCTCAGACACAGACGAAGTACGGCGAAGTTGCAACAATGGCTAACTTACCCAAACCCTAAAGCGACGACCTAGGGTTGTATTTATGGGGAGACTCAAGGGAATTTCGTGCGGCCTTGGAAAAGGGGGCCGAAATCCATCCTAAGTCGGTTTCCCCATCAATACGGACTCTAAAAATAGTCTATAAAAAGGTATTTCGAAAATACATGGGCCTGGCCCAAATATCAAGGTGACGCAGCACCATATAACTCTATGGACGAAAATATGAAGTGTGATCTTGTAGTATTTCGTCCAAGCCTCCATTTGTAGCATCATCTCCACTCCTTGCATGCTTGCTGCCATCTCCATGAATCACCATGCTCCAATGCTTGTCCTTCTCTTCCTTGCTAGGTCCATTGTTCCTAAGAGTGACAAACATATCCGATTTAGGCAGTAGCATATTCTCATGTATATTTGGATTAGTTCCAAGGAACGAAAGTACCTGATAATTAAGTTGACGCGCACGAGCTCGAGTAATAGCTCCTTGTATAGTTGCAGGACTAGTAGTTGTGACCGTAGGTGGGATGTCCTCATCACTAAGCAATACAAGTAACAAGGTGATTGCAAGATATAAGACTTCAAGCACGAAGGCTATCACAATGTAAAGTGCATAAGTAAAGAGTTCGGGTATAGAAATAACCGAGGCACGCGAAGACGAGGATGTATTCCCGAGTTCCTCCTTTTTAGGGGAGTACGTCTCGTTGGAGAGGTCTGAGCCACCACAACAGGTTGGTCTTAACGCCATAATAGGCTTCACCTTCTTCTCCGATGAACCGCACCACAAAGGATTGGTTCACCTTCCACTATCGGTAACCTTAAAGGCGGAAACCAGAGCCTTTACAGCAAGCTTGGGGCACACATCCACAACTTAATTGGAGGCTCCCAAATGACCACAATAGGTCTCAATCACCACAAAGACGTCTAGGATCCAAAGACCCAAGAGTAACAAGCTCACAAACTTTCAACTTCCACGAATCCTCGTGGAGAGCACAAATCGATGCACAATGTAATGGCAAGAGTACAAGTGCTCAAATCCTTCACTCTCAAATCCCACCAAAAGCAACTAATGCTTATGCGGGGGGAAGAGAGAAAGAACAAAGAAAAACTCAACAAATGGAACTGCAAGATTTAGATCCAAAGGGTTCTCCTCACTTAGAGGAGAGATGGATTGGTGGAAATATAGATCTAGATCTCCTCTCACTTTTCCCTCAAATATATGCAAGAATCATAAGAGGGATTGAGAGATGGGCAAGCTTTCCAAGTTCAACAATGGTGGGAGAGAGAGGGGAAAACGTGTAGGGAAAATCTTGTCTCTTTGCGGAAGAAGGGGGCCTTTTATAGGTCCCCACGAAATAGAGCCGTTGCAGAGTTGCTAGGGCCGGAATATCTGGCCGCCCACCCCAGATATTCTGGTTTAGACAGAGGCTCGCACTCGGGGCCGAAACAGGGCTAAAAACACTTTTTAGGGCCGGAATATCCGGCCCCGACCCCGGATATTCCTGTTTAGCCAGAGACTCGCACAGAAACAGCAAAACCAAGATGGCAATAACTTTTTCATCCGGACTCCGTTTTCGATGATCTTGGGCTCGTTGAACTCGCAACGAAGAGCATTACAAGATCATGCAGCGAAACATCATAGTCCATCATGTGAGGAGGAAACCACAAGAGGAGAGTTTGACCTCTCTTAGAAAAGACAAACCGGTAAAACCTCCAACATAAAAAACGCAACAAGATATGCATATGAAATCCGTTTTGATGAACTAGAGCTTTGTATGGAGATGAACACAAGCTCTAAATTCTCACATGGATAAAAGCCAAATAAGAACCAAGAAAGATGATATGCCAAGTATGCAAAGGTTTGAGCTCTCCACAAAGATGCGATCAAGTTACTCACTTGAGAGCCTCTCTTGATAGTACACCGTCTATCCTATAACCCGTTCTCCAAGCATGAGACTGGTAGAAAGGAAAACCTATCAAGATCATACCTTTGCCTTGCGCATTCCACTTGAGCTAGATAATGACGATCTTGACTCCCTCAAGTTGGAACGCCTTTCTTGATAGCACAATGCTTGATGAAGACTTCTCCAATACTCCCCCATACTCCATTATGGGAGAGTCTCGCTAAGCTCCATCTTAATGTATCCATTGCAAGCTTCAATCAAATGATATCTTCTGAGATGGATCATATTGAACTTGCACTTCATAATCTTCTTTCTCTTCACAAAGATGATGTCTTGAATCCTTCAAGACATACTTGCAATATGCTCAACTCTACACATGACCATTCTTCATATAAACCCTTGGATAGAACCTTGGTCATCATATAAGCTTCTAGAGTCCAACACATGAACTCCAATATTTTCCCATGGACAAGATCTATAAGGATATCTCAGTGCAAACATTAGTCCATAAGGATTGTCATTAATTACCAAAACCACACATGAGGGCAACATGCACTTTCAATCTCCCCCATTTTGGTAATTGATGACAATCCCTTTTACGAGGGTTTCTATAATGAATTAATCAACCATGCAACGCAAAAAGCAAGGATGCAAGAGAACAAAACCAAATTCCCTTAAACCCTCTAAACTTCTCTGTAACACCCCGGCCACCCCCGGGCCGGGCCTGTCACCCCTGGCAGCTCGCTAGGATCTCTAGACTGGCCCCACAGATCAACACTAGTCTTTTCTGCGCACTTTGTCCTCACTCGTGCGCACCCGGGAACCAGTTCCCGGTCGGTCACCCATCCTTGGAGTGCTCCGGGCCAAGCACGCTTAACCTCGGAGTTCCTTCCAGATGAGCTTCCGGAAAAGAAGTTGCAACTTGTTGATATGAGTATCCTATCAATCCTATTAAGCCCTGAGCCAGGATCTCACATCCTTCCCCCCTTAGAAGACCGACGCCCTCGTCGGTCAACCTCCAGTCCAGGAACTCCCCCCTTGGTACACGTCTGTGCGCCCAGTGCCGGCACATGCTCCACATGTCCGCGCCCCTGACCCGCACACGCCCGTGTTGCCGCGAGGGTCGGCTCTGATACCAAATTGTAGCACCCCGGCCACCCCCGGGCCGGGCCTGTCACCCCTGGCAGCTCGCTAGGATCTCCAGACTGGCCCCACAGATCAACACTAGTCTTTTCTGCGCACTTTGTCCTCACTCGTGCGCACCCGGGAACCAGTTCCCGGTCGGTCACCCATCCTTGGAGTGCTCCGGGCCAAGCACGCTTAACCTCGGAGTTCCTTCCAGATGAGCTTCCGGAAAAGAAGTTGCAACTTGTTGATATGAGTATCCTATCAATCCTATTAAGCCCTGAGCCAGGATCTCACATTCTCCCCATTGGCATCCATTGCCTAAATGAGAGAAAAAATTTAGAAGGCCAATATAGAAAGAGCTCCTCCATAAAGTATGCATTTCTCATGATATGAGTGAAATGAAATGCACATATCCAATGACGAATAGATGGAGGGAGATCAACTATATTGAGGATCCAAAGATAGCAAAAGAAAATCAAATTGAAAGAAACTTCGACAAAAGAAGCAACCAATCAAAGAATCCAAAAACCAACCAAGTGTTCTAAACATCGAGAGGGAGCTCCCCAAGGTACGTGCACAAAGTAGGATTTGCATTTTCATATGGTGTGCACAACATGGAATCCTCACTCTCTCCTAGATAATTTTGAACACAAACAAGTGCAAGAGAACATAGATGGGAAAAGAAGCAATACAACTTGTAATAAACAAATGTTGAGCAACAAAATCAAGGAGAGACAAATAAAAACTTGCTCAACCGAAAAAATGGGTGTGACATGGAAAGACAATTTAGGAGACTAATACAAGGATGAGCGTAAGCATCATCATAGTCTTTCAATATAAGAAGCACATAGTGCATATCATGTCTTTTCCATACACACAACCCAAAATGATGTAGCAAATAGGTCCACAAGCTTATTAAGATGTAAAAGGAATACCAAATGAAAAGCAAAGCTTGTCCTTTTAGAAACCACCAAAGAATCAAAAGCAATAAAAGGTGGTCACTAAAGAATTGGAATACCAATTAAAGATGTAACTACTCACATGTGTATAAGTCTCTAAGTAGACACCAATCATGAAGATATAAGTAAACAAAGAAACATGTACACACAAAATAGGTACTAAGGTAAGGAGCATGATATCCAAGCCGGAAGTCATAAATATACCAATAAGATCTTTGCTTAAAAGCATAGCACAAAGCTCAATTTTATCTTAAGAGGATATCTATGAACTTCCAACTAACACTCATCATAGCATCAAAAATATCCACAAGGGATAAGTGAAGGTTGGGATGCTCCGAGAAAGATAACAAGTATCACAAAAGGCAATGATTTTGAAAATTCATCAATATTACGCATGGAAGACTTTGAGTAGAATTGCTAGATTAACATATTTGGGATTGGTGAATCATGAAAATGATTATATATATTCCCCTTGATATGTAATCATCCCGGCTTGCTCACATTTGCAATAAAGATGTTTTAATAAGAACTTTGCAAGAACCACATTCATGCCAAGATACAACCTACACAAGGTTCAAAGCTAGAAATGTATGCATGAGGTAGATACTTGTTACCGAGATAGCATTGGTGATGTAGAAGATAAGAGTTCATGATCATCCGAGCTTGGTTCCAATAAGCACATGGTGATAACACCTTCCTTGTAAATGAGACAAGCTTCCATGCACCTCCGATGTACCTAAAACAAATTCAAGTACAACATGGTACCCAAACTCATTGGGTCCAAAGTAGTTAGAGCAACTACAATACATAGGACAAACTCCACATAAATATTTGCATATTGATATGAAATTGAATTTCATGCACATCTTAGCCATTTAGGATTTGATGGAGTTTATCCCATATATTGGATCAACGAAAGTAAGCATGCCATAAGATATACATATAATAAACATGCATGCACAAGACTTTCAAGAACCAAACGAGATACAATTTGGACAAAACACCAATTAAACCAAGAAAGCACACACAAGTGTGACAAGAAAAAGAATTGCCCAAATAATATCAAAGACCCAAATCAACACATGATTGAAGAAACCAAATTGAAAAGATACCAAATGAAAATAAGATCAAGGAATAAATCAAACCCTCTACATTTTTCAAGATGGCACAAAGTACCAAGACGAAAAATGCTTGTCTTCCAAAGAGACATGTCATCAGGATCAAATACCAATTAAAAACAAATAGTGTTCAAAAGCATATCAGATAGCTCCCCCAAGATTTGTGCATCATTTATGATCTTGCATTTGAATACAAAATGCACACACATGGGATCATCACTTCTCCATATATTCTAGTCAAACACTAGTCATTTTCAAGAAAAGCAATAAGATACAATACCAATTTTAAAGAATGATGTTCTAATCAATGTAGGATAGCTTCCCCAATAATAGTGCATTATCTAGAAGTATGACTTTGAATGTAAATGCACAACATGGGATCATTGCTTTTCCCAACTCAAGAAAGCACAAAACAAATTTTGAGTAGAGCAACAAAGGATCCAAAAGATATAGGGAAGACAAAGAGGTGTTGGACCAAAAGAAATCCTTGGCAATAAAATAAGGCAATTCGACACAAGAGCCAATATGAAGATGGTCTACAAATTCCACCACAATTATGAGTATCACTTGTCATGGACAAGGAGTATATGTAGATATTTATCGGTGGCATCGGAATGATATTCAAGACCAACTTCACAACAAATAAGCATATGGCAAAGGATTGGAATTAAAAGTCATACTTAGATAGATATTCTTGATAGCTTCAAAATTCAAGCGATCATGCAAAGCAACTACAAGAGTAGCTTGAAGCAATTGGTTTCCCAAAAATATATATGCGAACATATTTGGGGAAAGCCATACCAAGAACGTCTATCACAAACAAGATCCAAAAGAGTGAGAGACAAAAGGATTTAAGCAAAAATGGAACTTGTTTGAGCAACATGCCACATAGGAAACAGATTATTGACAATATCAATTCTAGGTGGCAATACCTCACATGTTCAAATTTTCTAGGCTTGTAATATGCACGAAGCTTATTACATAACCCAATTTTCTTAACAAGAGGCAAACAAAATCAACTAGAGATAATTAATGGACATTATAGAATTTGAATTTCTCATGAGAATGACATATTACATAGAGAGTAGATAATATTGATATATCATCACTAAGTGGTATTCCTCATGTATACACATTTTTAGGATAGTGAAGTGCACGAAGCATATCACTCCTCCAAAATGGGATAGTCCATTAATCTCTCAAAAAGAGAGAGCCAACAAGATAAGATACCAAATAAAAGCAATAAGGCTCAACACAAGTAAATGGTGTGCAAACCAACATACACGTACTTGATTACTCAAGATAAGTAAGTAGAGAGCACAACACATACAAACACTAGCAAGGTACAAAACCTATCACATGCAAAGGTGCAAGCAACTTTCAATGTATATATGATTTAAATACAAGTTACCACAAGGAGAAACATTGGATATGAGATAGAACAATATAATCCAAATGACTTGGCTTGAATGAATATATATATGAAGATCCCGTAATTCTTCAAGATGTAGCCAAGTCTCCAATGCCCTCCAACAACACCTATTAATCAAGTTTTAGCTTGTTGGTCCTCAACCAAGTTGGGTCCTAAGAGGTTAGTCACAATAGGCTTGGCAACCCAAATGGTTCTTTTCTTGACCCCATTTTGAGTACCAACATATTTGGCAAACACATTGCCAACCTTATCCTTCCGAAGAGAATAATCATCATGAATAATAATGGGGTTGGATAAGGTACCATTAGTGCATGAAGAAGCAAAGTGGCCCTTCTCACGGCATATGTAGCAACATTGGCTTCCTCCTTTCTTCTTAGTTGGAATCTTATCTTGAGGAGGAATATCTTGATTCTTCTTGGAAAGTGGACTTTCTTCAACTTGGGAAGTTGAGTTAGAACTTGAGGCTTCTTACCTTGTTGCTTCTCACTAAGAGACTTCTTCTTCAAAGGGCAAGATTTAACATGGTGCCCTTCAACTTTGCAGTTATCTTGGCCGGATCTTTTACTTGTTCTTGGCCCTTTTTCTTCTTGATAAACTTGGACTTGTTCTTGTTATTGGAGTTAAATCCAAGTCCACTCTTGTCATTGGAGCGTATTTGAACACTCAACATATTGTCAAGTGTGGACATCCCAACATGACGCTTTTCCAAGTTTTTCTTCAAAGAAGTGACTTGGGCCTTGAGCTCTTTTATTTCCCCTACATGGTTAGTTTCAACACAAATACTAGAGGAAGTAGATGTTTCATTGTTAGAGCAACAAGGCATGGAGAGTAATTCATCACAAGATTTAGCAATAGTAGGAGTGGATGAATCACTCGGACTAGCACATGGCAATATAGCGTTTTTAGTAGAGATTGTGCAAGTGACCACATGAGGCTCACAAGATGTTACCTTTGGAGTGATAGCCTCATGAGCTAACTTTAGCCTAGCATGGGATGTTAGAAGATCCTCATTAGAGCTAGAGAGCTTTTCATGACTTTCTTCCAATTTTCCATACTTGCTATTTAGCAACTCAAGTTGAGCCCTTAGCTCAACGTTCTCCTTCAGAATAGATGCTTCACGAGAAATGGAGTTAGTAGCATAAGCATCATCAATATTAGACAAGGAAGAAGGCAACTTGGCAAGCTCATCATTCTTAGACAGTTGAGTTTGGAGTTGATCATGAGACTTGATAAGGAGAGAGTGTTCACTTTCTAAAGCCTTGTGAGCTTTATCAAGTCTCTCTATGTCCCTAATTAGTCTTGCATTGCCAACACCAAATTCAACTTTTTCCTTTTTAAGCACTTCATATTTAGCAATAGCATGATCTCTTTCCTTAATGATTTTAGCAATAATTATATCATTTGTATCATCAAGAGCTTCAAGTTTCTCCTCAAGAGACACTCGAAGATCATGTTCTTCCTCAAGAGCATTTTCTAAGTATGCTTTTTCCATAACATCCTCTCTTTCAATCCTTCCTTTTTCTTCAATGATATCAATGCTCCTAATAGCAAAAGCCAAGATTTCACATAAAGGAAAGATAGCTTTACTACCTTTGGGGAGAGCACCAATACCATCTTAGCCTTCTCTTTTAAGGAGTCAACATCATTACCTTTCAGTCCATAATAATCCCCATAGTCCTCATCCTCATCATCACAAGATGTAGAGGGTTCCAAAGGTGGAGATACCTTTGAATCCTTAGCCATAAGGAAAAAGTGAGTAATGAATGATGACGATGAAGAATTACTTGAAGCACCATTGAGGTCCATGTCTTGTTCCAACAAATGTTGGGATTCCTCTACATTGTTAGTCACACAAGTAATCGAGGAAATGGAAGCATTGGTTTCATGGCAACAAGACATAGGAAGCATATCATCATGAGATTTAGGTAAGCAACTATTACATGATATGCAAGGACTAGCAACACTAGCATGTAAGACATTTGGAGTGCTAGAAGTGCTTAAGTCCAAAGAAAGAACATTGCAATGAGATAGAGATGAAGTATAGTCAATAGTAGATTCACTATCAACAATGCAATTTCTACCACCACTCGCCATATCATTTCCTTGTGTCAAAACACAAGTTGGTGAAGTTGAAGAAGATGTGAACTCATCACGGCCGGAGGTGGAGGGAGAACAATCATCCTCAATAATGTTGGATACTTCATATTTATCTTGAAGCTTGGTCCAAATTTCATGAGCGCTTCGACAAGGCATGATTGACTCAAGAACTACATCGCTCAAAATATAGATGAGACCATTAGATACTTGAGTATCGAGATGAGAGTTTTCCTCATCCTCTAAAGATAATTCTTGGGAATCCTTTGGAGGAGAAAAACCCACATCTACAATCCTCTTAATATAATTTGGACCCATGTCCCTAAAAAGATTAAGCATGCGAATTTTCCAAACATCATAATTTGTGCCATCAAATATAAAAGTGGGATCGTGCACTAATTTTCTAAACGACATCTTTACTCTCTAGGCAGTAAAGCCCAAAAAGAGAGCCCAGGCTCTGATACCAATTGAAAGGACAAGGATGTCGCCTAGAGGGGGGGGGGGGTGAATAGGCGATTAAAACTTTTCCGGTTTAGGCTTGATAAATGCGGAATAAAACTAGTGTTTAACTTATAAAGCACATAACCTAAATATACTAGGCTCAACTATGTGCATCAACAACTTATGCTAGGCAAGACAAGTAACAAGGTGATTGCAAGATATAAGACTTCAAGCACAAAGGCTATCACAATGTAAAGTGCATAAGTAAAGAGCTCGGGTATAGAAATAACCGAGGCACGCGGAGACGAGGATGTATTCCCGAGTTCCTCCTTTTTAGGAGAGTACGTCTCGTTGGAGAGGTGTGAGCCACCACAACAGGTTCGTCTCAACGCCACAATAGGCTTCACCTTCTTCTCCGATGAACCGCACCACAAAGGATTGGTTCACCTTCCACTATCGGTAACCGTAAAGGCGGAAACCGGAGCCTTTACAACAAGCTTGGGGCACACATCCACAACTTAATTAGAGGCTCCCAAATGACCACAATAGGTCTCAAGCACCACAAAGGTGTCTAGGGTCCAAAGACCCAAGAGTAACAAGCTCACAAACTTTCAACTTCCACGAATCCTCGTGGAGAGCACAAATCGATGCACAATGCAATGGCAAGAGCACAAGTGCTCAAATCTTTCACTCTCAAATCCCACCAAAAGCAACTAATGCTCATGGGGGGGAGAAGAGAGGAAGAACAAAGAAGAACTCAACAAATGGAACTGCAAGATCTAGATCCAAAGGGTTCTCCTCACTTAGAGGAGAGACGGATTGGTAGAAATATAGATCTAGATCTCCTCTCAATTTTCCCTCAAAGATATGCAAGAATCATGGGAGGGATTGAGAGATGGGCAAGCTTTCCAAGTTCAACAATGGTGGGAGAGAGAGGGGAAAACGTGCAGGGAAAATATTGTCTCTTTGCGGAAGAAGGGGGCCATTTATAGGTCCCCACGAAATAGAGCCGTTGCAGAGTTGCTAGGGCCGGAATATCCGGCACCCACCCCGGATATTCTGGTTTAGACAGAGGCTCGCACTCGGGGCAGAAACAGGGCTAAAAACACTTTTTAGGGCCGGAATATCCGGCCCCGACCCCGGATATTCCTGTTTAGCCAGAGACTCGCACAGAAACAGAAAAACCAAGATGGCAATAACTTTTTCATCCGGACTCCGTTTTCGATGATCTTGGGCTCGTTGAACTCGCAACGAAGAGCACTACAAGATCATGCAGCGAAACATCATAGTCCATCATGTGAGGAGGAAACCACAAGAGGAGAGTTTGACCTCTCTTAGAAAAGATAAACCGGTGAAACCTCCAACATCAAAAACGCAACAAGATATGCATATGTGAAATCCGTTTTTGATGAACCGGAGCTTGGTATGGAGATGAACACAAGCTCTAAATTCTCACATGGATAAAAGCCAAATAAGAACCAAGAAAGATGATATGCCAAGTATGCAAAGGTTTGAGCTCTCCATAAAGATGCGATCAAGTTACTATCTTGAGAGCCCCTCTTGATAGTACGCCGTCTATCCTATAACCCGATCTCCCAAGCATGAGAACAGTAGAAAGGATAACCTATCAAGATCATACCTTTGCCTTGCGCATTCCACTTGAGCTAGATGATGACGATCTTGACTCCCTCAAGTTGGAACACCTTTCTTGACTGTGCTTGCTAGCACATGCTTGATGAAGACTTCTCCAAATACTCCCCCATACTCCATTATGGGAGAGCCTCGCTAAGCTCCGTCTTCATGTATCCATTGCAAGCTTCAATCAAATGATATCTTCCGAGATGGATCGTATTGAACTTGCACTTCATAATCTTCTCTCTCTTCACAAAGATGATGTCTTGAATCCTTCAGGACATACTTGCAATATGCTCAACTCTACACATGACCATTCTTCATATAAACCCTTGGATAGAACTTTGGTCATCATATAAGTTTCTAGAGCCCAACACATGAACTCCAATATTTTTCCATGGGCAAGATCTATAAGGATATATCAGTGCAAACATTAGTCTATAAGGATTGTCATTAATTACCAAAACCACACATGGGGGCAACATGCACTTTCAGAAGGCCCACTTCTTCTCCAACAAATTATCAAAGAGGGCGGGCAAAGAGATGCTCTCTTCACCAACCTCTTCGCCCGCAAGAGGGGGCAGAAAGGCCCCGGACTGTTGATCAGACTCTTGCCCCTCTGGCGAGTACGGTGGAGTTGGCTGCCTCGCCGCCTCGTTGCCCGGCAGGTCAGCTGTGGCATCAGGGTGAGGGATGGAATCTCCGCGCCCGGCAGGAGTTGCCGGGGGGGGTCCTGCTCCTCCTCGTCTTCGGATGGCCCGGGCTCCTCAGGAGAAACATCCCCGTGCATCAAATGTGCGAGCAGAGAAGATCGCAACCCGGATGCTCCACCTTGCTGCTGGCATACCTTAGGCGCAGGCGGAGGTTTTATCCGGACTGTTCCCAGAATTCCATACTGGTTGCACTCCGGCATAGGAGCCCGCACACCTTCAGCGGTGTGGCGCCCCGACCTGACTGCTATACAGTGATGCTGAGTGTCACCGGTTTAAGCGATACAACCGGAGGTTACGGGTTTACCAATCCCCGGCCAAAACCTTTGGCAGGCGTTGCTCGGAATTGATCACCGGCAACGCAACACCCCGATTGATGCCTTAACACAGGCTCAACTATCAAAGCATAGTAGAGAGATCAAGACTTGTGGAACAACTGGCACATCACTGACTCTACGACACAAATCATTATAGTTCAACTCTTATAATAGAGAAAGATAGCAAATGACAACCAGAGGTCACAGACCCAACAATACATCAAGCGGAAGCAAAATAGGTTGTTCTAAACAACAAGAACCAAATCATGGCCTAAGAGGCCTACAAATAAACATCCAGCGCCAGCTGTTCCGGGATGTCCCAAGCTGCCACCTGGGAACCCCAGACTACTCGTCGACGTCCACAAAGAACCCACCTTCGAGGTCGGTGAAGTCCTCCTCTGAAACAAAACAAACGACGTTGAGTTCGACGAACTCGCAAGATTAAATATAGAGCTTTAGCTCGATGAGGCTTTCAAGGTTTTATGGTTGTTTGCATAAAGCTGATTTTATTTAATAAAACATAACTCAATGGCATCGACTATTCAGAGTATTTTAAAAAAGGGGGGGGGGGTAAGAAGTGACTTTTCTTGATCACTTTTCTCATCATCAACCATCATCAACCACTGTACCTGTTCTACAAAGGCACCTCCCCGAATCACCCTCGAGGAAGTCAACCTTGCAATCTTGAAGTGGTACCTTTAGTACCCAGGTTTTAATCATTCCGTTCAAGTTATTCTATGATCTTATCGTCCTTTCCCAAGTTGTCCGTAATCGCGGACACGGCTTTTCGAAAAGATTTACCCTGCAGGGGTGTACAATGTTTGCCACGCGTACCGTCCGGCCCATTACCTGTACAATTAGCTCTCTTCCTTGGAAAGCCGGCTGGGTGGGAGCGGTGTCGACTTCTCCCTCGTTAAGGACTTTCTAGGATCATCAGTGGCGGCAGGACACGAGATCACAACACCCTGCCCACGGCCACTCATTTTCCTAACACCACCATCCTCATCTCAGTTCATCCCACCATCATCACGCACGCGCAAATGGAAGCCCGAACTAGAGGACCCTGGCTAGTCCCGCCCGAGTTATTTAGTCTATGAGGGTTCCTGCAATTGCATAGGCCTCACGCATGGTTGCCCGCTCAGTCTTGGTTCAAGAGGTAAAGAACTCGCACCTAGGCGGCGAGAACGAGACAAAGCACCACAACCACAGTGGCCTCTCATCCCCACCTTTAAGCATTTTATTATCCGTCACCACAATTTCCTCCACCATCATTCTCATCTCATCACCTGTTTCCAACATGAACCATCCATCTAATAGCTATGCAATTAACTAAGCATGGCTAAGCATCAACATAACATAGTAAGTATCTCGGCCAACAATACAATCCTATGGATAAAAGGAGGGAAACAGGTAAAAGGCATAGGGAACTTAATGCAACTATAGGATACTCTAATCCAATCAAATAGACATTTGGAACCGCATGCAATATTATAGTGGAGAAAATATTTGCGGAAAATAGGATAAGACATGCTCAGAGGGGGATTACGCTTGCCTTGTTGAGCGGAGGAGTCAAACTGCTCGTCGGAGTAATGATGCTCAACTCCGAACTCGTGATCTACCGGAGAGCAAACAACACCGGAAAGCATAAACAACAATCAACACATGGCAATTGTGCAATGCATACAAAAATGATGATATGACATTTTAAATGCACCCTAGAAGCATTGAACATGATCAACAAGTTAAATGGGGTCCCCGTTATATTTATTGTATTGTTTGGAATAAACCCCATATTTAAACTTAGTGATTATAATTATTACTAGAGCACATTACTGTAATTGTGATCAATTATGCATGATGATGATGATTCTAGATAATTCATGCTTTTCTGAACATTTTGGTATAACGAACACAATTTTCTGAGGTCCAGATACAAAGTTATTACATTTATAAATTCTTCTTTTAAACTTATTATTTTAATTAAGTTATTTTCAATCAACAAAAGAATTGATTACTTGCATTCGAGAGAGAAGGGGTGGAACACGACAAACATCGGAGTCGATGTCCCTAAAGTGCGCGAGGGAGTAGCGGGAAGCAATGCGCAAGAGGGAGAAAAATTGGAAAAGAATCATCTGAAAAAACAGATTAGCCGGCCTCCAGCCCAGCCTGGGCCGGTTTCCAGGCCGGCCTGGCAACAGAGCCTTCCGGCCTTCTGCCCGGTCTGGGCCGGCTCTGGGGCCGGGTATGGGCCAGAGGCGAACGGCCTGCAGCCGGCTTAGGCCGGTTTCGCGGCCGGACCGCGAGCGAGGCAACGAGGACTTCGTCGACGGTGGCAACGGCGATGAACTTCGGCGTGGCTACGGCGAGAGAAGAGAGGGGAAGGGATGCTACGGCACGGGGAGGTTCAGTACCTCACTCTGGAAGTGTAGGCGTGCTCGAGGAGGCCGGAGGATGCAGCGATGGTGAGGAACACGTACGGCGGAGCTCGTCGGGGCGGAGATGAATTCGAACGGCGGCGGCGATTCTCGGCCTCCCCGGTCGATTCCTCTGGCGGAGAGGGAGCAGGGGACGCGGCGGAGCTGGGGGTGGTCTTTGATGCGCTCGGGGGATCCTCAAACAGCGGCGACGAGCACGGCAAGCTCGGGTTGCGCGGCGGCCATGGAGAGGAAAGCAGGGGGAGAGTAGAGCGCGTGGGGGTTGGTGAGCGAGCAGGTGCTCCCGTGGAGCTTGCTCTCCGTGCTGTGAAGGGCAGAGGAGGAGAGGGCCCGGCACGGCGTGCTCAGCGAGGAGCTGGTCCGGCGGGAGCTCGACCTTCGGTCGCTACAGGGAGGAAGGAGGAGACAATTTTGCAAGGAGCCCCCTGGCTGACTTTTCCATCTTACAAATAGGTCCTTTTCAGTACTGTATAGAAATACCTAGCAATGTATTTGATTTTTTTGCAGCATTTCTACACTTCCAAAAATTATGTAAATATTTGGGGAGGCTCCCCTTAACATTTAGTAGCTCCACCAATTTTGGGTGCCTCTAAATAAAATGTTTTTGACAACATTTGTTCATAGGTTTTAAAATAGAGCATTTTGCTAAAATCAATAATGTTGCTCCTTTGGAAAAGTTTAGAGCAATTGAAAAATATTGTTTTGAACTCTAGGAACCTCCTTGACAGATATAGTAGTTTAGTTGAGTTGGTTTTGTCACCAACAACTCATTTGAGTTTAAGTTGTTTGAAAACAATTATTGCTTTTGGTTCCCCTTTTGTTTTACTTTGTTTTCCAAAACTTTGTTGCAACTTGAGCACTTAACAAATGATGCCATGATGCATGGATGAAATGCAAAAGCGAAAATTTTACTTTGGTTTTAGGTTTCCAAACTTTGGGCTGTTACAAGCGGCTGGATCTTCGAACAGTGGCAAGATTTTACCCGGAAGGAGAAATGGTTCCCTGGGAATCAAGAAGTCCATGCACTTGGCCCATCTAGCTCTCGTCAGAAGTATCCCCGCCTTCCGGGTACTGTCACCCGCTTGGCCAAGCTCCCACACTGGACAAGATCGATGCTGCAAAGGGGCGATTCCCCTCCGGATGAAGTCACCCATGATCATGGTACTCGTCAGTCCTTGATTTCGGAGATCGGTCAGCCGATCGATGGCAGGGAGTAAGGCCTCCTCCTGAGAGCTTCTTTCTTTGGAATACGCCAGCTGCTCAGCCGAGTACGACGGCACAACAAGGTGGGGACTCAGGCCGTTCACCTTGACAAAATACCAGTTGTACGTCCATTCTCCCCAGTCGGACTTGATTCGCACCTGTGGATACTGGTGCGCCGCATCTTTGTTGAGGCGAAATGAGACTCCTCCAGCTATCCATCTCGATCTTCCCAGGCGGGGAACGAAGTAATGGCGGAACAGGGCCACTGATGGCATGACTCCCACAAATGCCTCGCAGACATAGGCTAGGATCAATACAGCATTGGGATGCATATGAAGCATGTGCAACCCGTACGCCTCCAATATCGCCATGAAGAATTCAGAGAATGGAGGGAGCAGACCCAGTACCGAGATGTCGTGGAAGGTCACCACTTCATCCTCCTACTGGAGTCCGCTCCCGGGACGGACCACCACGGCTCCGGCGTCGCGGAAGTCCGAAGCAAGATCGCGGCGGATGCGACCCACAACCTCCTCGGTCACATACGCGCTTGGAGAAAGCAGGGCTTGCGTCACCCTTCTGGGAGGAGGGGCGGCAGCGTGAGAGGACTCCATCGCCTCCCTCTCCGCCGTTGATTGCTTCACTTTCCTCACATCCCTTCTCACTTTCTTGGGCACCATCTCACTGGTGCAATGGCTGGCGGATTCGAGGAGCACTCTCGCCGGATTTTGGCGAAGCGGAAAAGACAAAGAGAGGAAGGCGGCGATTTGGGGATTTCGGCGAAATGGTGGAGTAACGGCAACAGTGCGCCAAGTCGTGGCATATAAGGCACCCCACGCGTCACGTCGTGGCCCCACTACTCCGACTGACGTGGGGATCGAGGAGACGTGCCTCTTCGAACGCGTCTGTCGTTGGATTTCAAGATAAGGACGAGGCCCGCACGGATCGCAACGTTCGGTGCGACCAAGTCAAGAAGACCCAGGGACTCGCTTCATCTCCATCTAGGCGAGCCCCCATCAGGACAAGGAAGACCAGGCGCCGGGGACCCACTTTGACCCATTTTTTGGTCATAGCCCCGGCAACCGAAGCTAAAGCCGCCGGGACCATGCCTGGGGGCTACTGTCGCAGCAGTGGAACAAGGGGTTCCCCTGATGCTGCCAAAGTGGGTCCGCTGCATGTGGGCCCACCTAGAAGATGGACAAGGCCAAGTACCAAGACAGATTGGTGGGTCCGCCCACCAACCCCCTGAAGACCCGTCAAGATCGACTTTGACACCCTGCGACTAAGGACTCAGGTCTTGGAGACCTCCCGGGGTCTCCCCCTTCACGGGATGCAAGACAAGACTCCCGAGAGCCTGAGTACCCGGCAGGAGGCTGGGATCCCTCTCGGGTACATATCCGTACAAGCTAAGGACAAGCACTCCAGCGTGCACTCGACGCTCCTAGAAGACTTGGGAAGCAAGGCGAAGAAGGCGCGGCTCGGGGACATGGACGGTGGAGCTATCAGTCCTTGTTCGCCCGCTTTCCCTAAAGGTGGATGCCCTCACCTAACCCATGGAGGATATTTGGAGGAGAACGAGCCACGTCTCCCTAATTAGGCTGTGAGGGGTTTTTCCCGCCTAAAACCCCTCACGCACATCGCGTGACCATGTGGAGTCCCCTTAGCCTATAAAAGGAGGACCATGGTCACCAAACAAAGGGTCCAGGACTTAGAGCAAGGCAAGACTAGACTAGGTGTCGTGGTGGGATCACGGCAGATGCCATGGGTATGGCTAAGATGGGGCCGAAAGTGCGTTGGGGGATCCGGGGAGGGTTTATGCACTCAAGAAGTGCACAAGCAAGAACATGCAAGAAACCGCAAGAACATGAACAAAAACCAAGAAGCCAAGAACACAAAGCACACCACGATGTACCCTGCTTCGGGGCCCTCTTGTGGAGGTAATACCCCTACTGCAGCACTAGCCTAGTCTCTTTATATCTCAATGGTGACAAGTACAAAGCGCTCCTCGAGCTGTATGAAGCAACAATGGTGAGAGCTCACGATGAAGAAGAAACTACCAAGGGGGAAAATGAGCTCTAGGGTTCGTCTCCCACACAGGAGGTGGTGGTGCTATATATAAAGGCTTGCCGAGTTACTTCTTTGCCCCTGGCTCCATGAGATAATGGCACTTCCAAGAGGAAGAGGACAAGCCTCTGCCCCCTGTCAGTCCAACGGCTGGACTGTCAGCCCTAGCAGGCCTATCTTGCCACTTCGGGCAATGGCAGGTGTAGCCCACCGGGTCTAGGTCATGGCCCCTTTCCCGAATTGGCCGAGTCAGCTCCTAGGTTGCTGCGCTCCCAGGAATCCCGTGTCTCGACCTGGCTGTCTTCTGAGCCTCGGCAGGAGGCCTGCAGGACCCGTGAACTTACTGACATTACTCGGCCCTTGTGCATTGTCCGACATTGCTGGTAAGCCGGATTCTTCCAGGCAACCCGGCTAGTTGAGCCGGATCTCTTCCAGGCAACCCGGCTAGTTGAGCCGGATCTCTTCCAGGCAACCCAGCTAGTTGAGCCGGATCTCTTCTTCTGATCCGGCTAGACTTTGCCTGTTCCCCTTTGGCGTCTCCCTGTACTTAAACAAGATTGAGTACTAACCGACTTTCTCAACCGATCCGATCCAAGTGATCCGGCTTGAGTAACCCGGATTGACTTTCCTTTCCACTTTATAGCTCCCAACACCACCTCTTTGCCCTACCCGGGGGCAGCCCCCCGACAGTAGTCCCCGAAGCTGGTGCGGTCCTACAGCCTCGGATGGAGGGCCGTAGCAGGTTAAAAACAAACACCCTTAACCGAATCTCTTATCGACTAAATTTGTCTCAGGATTTCCTGGGACACTTGGCTGAGAATCTCTGCGCAAAGCCCCGTAATCCGGGTCTTTGATTTGACATGCCACTGACAGCACATTATCCGGATCCATCAGGTACTTGAGTGCATTTGACTAAATGACTGCGTCTCCTCGGTTTCTGCGCTGACCGGCACACTTGATCCGCACCACCGCTTCCAATTCTATGACCCACCATGTGCTTGAAATACACGGCCACAGCAGCGACCGCAGAGTTTCAGGGCACACTTCATCCGGCCACGCCCCGAAAACCGCGCGGTAGTGCGCCAGTTACCAGCTAGGGGCTATATATAGGGGTGCGGGCTACCTCTTCTTCTTCCCCGCACCCCCCACTTCGAGAACTCCAACCGTGCCATTGACGCCGCTGCGATTTCGCCCTTGCGACCTCGCCGCGCCGGAGATCTCGACAACGCCTGAAAAAACTCGTCGGAGCCGCGCACCGCGCCCTGCGCCGCCGTTTCTTCACCGGGCCTCTTCCTCGCCGTACTGCAATCGTGAGTTCTTCATCCCCAGCCATGCTTCCCTCAAACGAGTTCATCTTCCGCCATGAACTTGCGCTTGCTTTTTCTAGATTCACTAGCAAACGAGTCCATTGCCGCGCCTTAGTGCATTCCCTAGATCTCCTTTCTAGGTTTTGCACTAGATTGCCCCAGTTTGGCTTGCCACTGCTTGAACAGTTCCACCATATTTTTACTCGGGATTTCTTCTCTATTTTACTGCTGCGGTAGATCTTGCGTAACCCTAGATTCTCACGAAAAGGTGTTTGTAGTTACTAGCCGAATTACTTTTCCGCAGTAACTAGACCACTTTATCCGGGATAGCCTCTACCGAATCCCTTAACAGCTGATTCGGTTACACCTTTATTCGATTCGTTCTGGATTAGAGATTCCGCATCTCCTAACTCGGCTATATCCGACCTTTTGCAGGACTGATTCGGATATGCCGAAGCTGCCCCCCGGCAGTTGGGAGGGTTCCGACGTTACAAATGATGATCTGGAATGGCTGCTGAGCACCCGGCGTATAACACCTAAAGTTATATGCCGAAAACCGGGGAAAGAACTCGAACCGGTCACCCAACCGGGTGAGCGCGTTGTATTTCTAGCGCACTTCGAGCGCGGATTCGGACTCCCAGCGAGTGACTTCTTCCGGAGATTCCTAGATTTCTTCGGCCTGCAGCCTCACCACCTTCCGGCTAACTCCTTTGTCTCCCTGTCGGCTTTTACCTCCTTTACCGAGGGATATCTCGGTCTCTGGCCGACTGTCGAAACCTGGGCGAAGTACTTCCACCTCCGGAAACATACGATCCCGGGTAGTGACCCGAAGGTGATGACCGCCTGTGGTTCGTCCAGCATTACCCCGAGGACGGGCTCCATCTTTCCCCGGATCACTGGCCTGGATACTTGCAAGAAATGGCAAAGGTCCTTCTTCTACGTGAAGAGCGTTGAAGGCCATGATGCTCTCAACTTGCCCGAGTTCAGGATCGAGCCCCCCACAGCCGAACTGAACTTCAGATATGATCCGGCTGACACTCTTGCGGAGCTTCAAATCATACATCAAACTTTGGAGGATTTTCTGGAGAAAGGCCTGCTCGCGGACGATCTCCTCCGGACCTTCGTCTGTCGCCGGGTCAGTCCTCTTCAACAACGCGAGCACAAGATTTGCCACATGGGTGGTCTGCTAGATCCTACCCGGATCAGCAAACATGACCTCACCAGAGCTTCCGTCAAGAGACGGGTAAACGCCATTGCCTACACCGAGATGTTGGACAAGTGGCGGTGGGGCGTGGAGCCGTTCCACCGAGATGCACTTCCACCACAGGTTAGTTCACCATTCTCCGAATCAATCCATACTTCATCAAAATGACATCGGACTAATCCAGATTTGCCTTGACTCTACTGCAGCTGTTCGACCGCCAAATCACCGAAGATGGAGATCTCTCCACCAAAGTGTGGGGACCGGATCGCAGCCCGCTGCGCGAGGGCGAAGAGGATGCGGATACGGACGATTATTTGCCGATTCCGCGCGCCAAGCCCATTCGCAAGGGTAAGCAACCGACTATTTACAACCGAGGATGAAGATGATGATTGCTGGATCCTAGATCCTATTGATGCCATTCCGATTTCATGGTCACAACCTTGTGTTCCAGCCAAACCGGATGCTCAAGGGACATCTCGGAAACGCCTGATGCGTCCGGATCAGATGCCCCTCCAGCCAAGAGAATGAAGAAAACTGCCTCCAAACCGAATCGGCTCAAGGCCATGCCTACTACCAAGGGGTAATGCCAATTTCATTTGCTTTCTTCCTTTATTAACCGAGTCATCTTTATCCGAGTTAACTGTTTACTTTGCTCTATGTAGTGACGTCGTCGTCACCGAGCAAACTCATTCATCCATTCTTTCTCCCATTCCTCCACTGGATACGGCCATGGAGCAATCTCCTGAAAAGGCTGTCCCTCTCCCGCGCGTGCCACAACCGCCAAACTCCTCCGCCGACTCTCGTTCCAGAGTCGGTTATTGACCTGGAGAATGAGGAAATCTCGGGTCCTACCCGAGATTCAACTTGGCCACGTCCTCTGAAGGAGTTGGAGAAGGAAAAAGCTAAGACTTCGGCTAAGTCTTTGACTAAGCCGGATCCTCGCCCTACCGCCAAGGCTCTGAATCAAGAGCAGCAGAAGAAGAAGAAGCAGCAGCAGCAACCTCTCGAGAAGCAGCAGAAGCAGCAACAAGTATCTAAACCACCACACAAGCGTCCCAGAACCAACCGAGGCAGCCAGATCCAGCCAAGACCCCGGGCGCATCGCCTCTACCTAAGCCGACTCAGGTCACCTTTGGCACAACTCCAACCACCTCGGATAAGCAGGTGGTTGCTAGCAAGCCGGTTTCCGCCACTCCATCAGCAACTCGGGTGCATGATCAACTCTCTGAGGCGATCACTCGCGCCCGACTTAGTGGCCAGGTTCTGCCGAATCTCCGCACTCCGAGCGGCGACAACCTCGGCTCCGCAGAGCAATTTGTTAAAGCTTGGAATGCTGCGGACCTTGCCGAAGGCTCAACCACTTCAGCGTCGCCACATCCGGCTGGCCCTAGCCGGATGTTTCAATCTCTACACTCTGTGCAGGCCTCGGTCACTGAAGCTAACCGGGTCTTCGAGGTAACTTTGCCGAATCCTGCTTTTATTTCACATGATCAATCTACACTATCCCAGTCCCCGAGATTCGGGTCGAACGACTGATACTCCTCCGAGTAAGAAAGTCATTCGGCTTGAATCTCTAAAACTTGATCATAAATTTTGTGAAAAAATCGTGGGACTCCCAGTCCCCGAGTCTCTTTTCCAATTGATTCGGTCAACTTTCTTTTTATTAATCTCGGGCCTCCAGTCCCCGAGATTCGTTTTGGCTCCATGCTGCTAGTCTCGGGTGCCAGTCCCCGAGACTCTTTTTACGCCATTAACCCTTTTTCTTTCAGGAAACCACGACTGCTCGCAGCCGGATCTTTAAGCAGCTAGTCCTGCAGCACCAGGCCCTCCAAGCTTCCTTCGATGCGCAAGGTGAGGAGATGAAAAAGAAAGATCAGGAGCACAAGCGCGCTTTATCGGAGGAAAAGTCAGAAGTGACTCGGCTCCTGCGGGAGCTTGACCGGGTTGAAAAAGTGAAGGAGAAGGTCAAGAAAGACCGGGACACGCTGCAGAGGGAGAAAGACTCGATCCAGAAGGAGCGAGATACTTTCAAAGCCGGGCTTGAGAAGCGGGCCGAATTGGACAAGAAAATCCAAACGCACGTTGCAGATGCTGAAGCCGAAGCTAAAGCGGCGAAAGATGATCTGGCTGCTCACAAGGCGATCAGCGCGAAATGGCTTGCTGATCTTGCTAGCCTCAATGAAGACATGGATCGTAAGTTTGCCGAATCTCCTCTTCCTCCTCTGCTCTTATCCGACACATCATTTCGTGTTCCCGTTTAATTCGGTGTTAGCTTATCTGAATGTAGGAGAGTTTACCAGCATCCGGCTTCAAGCCGCCAAAGCTGTGAGGGATGCCCGAGCTGAGAGAGCTAAGTTAGCTGGAGCTCCCCTACCAGAGACGTGGGATATCGAAGATCACATTACTGCACTTAAAGCTCGGATTGCTCCTTTGAAGGAGTCCCACATTGATCTGTTCAATGCAAGTCTCAAAGCTCACCGAGTCTTGTTTCCTGAAGCTCGGCAAGTCCGGTCTGCGGACGAGCTAATCAAAGACCTGGATCAGGCGAGACCCGGTTAAAGCAGTGGAGATCTTCGTCCGCCCGCGCTGGTGCTGACGCAGGTTTGCTATTTATCATGTCTTGGTATGAGCTGATTGATCTCGCCAAAGTGCGCTCCCTTCGCGAGGGTTCTTCATGGGCTTCAGATCCGAACCGGATCAAGATCCGCGAGGAAGCTGCCAACTTTATGGCCGAATTTGCAAACACCAAGCATCTTGATCTGAAGCTCCGGTCTACTCGGATGGGGAAGAATCTGAAGAAGAGGAATCGGACGATGCCTCCCTTGACGAATACGCCGAGTCTGAGGGCGAATCTGGTGATTCGGCTAACTCTGCCGAACAACCTCGTATCAAGTCCACCAAAGTACCAGCTTCTGACTCGGCCAAGACTGCCGAACAATCTCCAGCCAAGACTTCCAAGATGCCAGCCACTGATCGGCTAAGACTACAGAGCAAGCTTTAGTCAAGACCGCCAAAACTTCAGCTGATCCGGATGTTTCCGAGTCTGCCAGCCTTCAAGCTCTCCGTCCAAGGTCATTCCTGCAAGTGAGGGTCCTCTTTCAACCGAGGTTCCTCCATCATCCGAGTCATCCCTGCAACCGAGTCTCCTGCAACCTGGCTCCTTCTTCCTGAATTATCTTAATGAAAAACATTAAATCCCCGGTATGCCGGGAGCAGATGTAATATACAATTTAAGTTCTTCCGAGACTACTTTTATTTTGCTTAATGTGATCCGGACTAGTTTATGTTGGATCATCTTAAACCGAGTCCCCGAGTCTGTTTTCTTGTTTACTATTTTTGCCGAATCTTGCTCTTGTCTACCTTTTAGGTGTTTGACAGTCGAGTCACAAGATAGGAATCATAGCATACAATACTTGAAACATGCGAGTTGTGGTTTAGAATCATCTAACATAAACAAAAAAGAAATAACAGGGGTTAGTAAACGACATGTGCCGAATCGGTTTTGGACCGAGTCCCCGAGTCCATTTTCATGTTTCCCATATTCCCCACCTCTGCTCTTGACTACCATTTTGGTGTTTGTCAGTCGAGTCACGAGATCAACAACACAGCATACATTACTTGAATTTTGGGACGAGGTTCAAAACAATCCGACACATGAACGGTATGGACAAAACAGTAATAAAAAACACATGCATAAGGACGAGGCAGTCCCCGAGTCCAGACTCGGATTGCCGAAATTTCATTTATGATAAACTGAGATACATACATTGCGCCCTTAAGAGTAAAAGGGTCGAAGCAGAGCTACATTCCAGGGTCGCTTGGTTTCTTCTCCGGGTCTGTCCAGGCCATCCTTCCTTGGTTCCTGTGCGTCTACAAGGTAGTACGAGTCATTGTGCATAGCCTTGCTCACAATGAATGGTCCCTCCCATGGAGGTGATAACTTATGTCGGCCTTTGCTGCGCTGCACCAGCCTTAGTACTAGATCTCCTCATGAAACACTCGAGGGCTGATCTTCCGACTATGATAACGTCGGAGACCCTGCTGATATACTGCTGTCCGAGATAGGGCCAATTCTCTTGCTTCCTCTAGCAGATCCACTGCATCTTCCCGGGCCTCTTTTGCCTCGGTTTCGGTATACATTGTCACCCTTGGTGCATCATATTCTATGTCAGTGGGTAGCACTGCTTCTGCCCCATATACCAGAAAAAATGGCGTATAGCCAGTTGACCGATTCGGCGTGGTCCTTAACCCCATAGTACTGATGGTATCTCATCTATCCAGCACCCCGGAGTCTTTACCAGAGGTTCTATTAACCGGGCTTTTATCCCAGCTAATACCAAAGCATTTGATCTTTCCACCTGTCCATTGGACTCTGGGTGTGCCACTGAGGCTATGTCTAACCGGATCCCCTTATTCATGCAGAATCGGGCAAACTCTCCCACAGCAAAGTTCGTGCCATTATCCGAGATGATGCTATGGGGGTAACCGTATCTCAAAATGATTTCTTTCAGGAAAGTTACAGCCGAATGACCATCCACTTTCCGGATCGGTTTCACCTCTATCCACTTGGTGAACTTATCCACCATCACCAGCATATGTGTCATGTTACCCTAGCCGGCTTGAATTCTCCCACCATATCCAAACACCACACAGCAAACGGCCAAGTGATAGGAATTGTTTTGAGCGCCGATGCGGGTAGGTGTGTCTGCTTGGCAAACCTTTGGCATCCTTCACATTTTCGGACTATGTCCTCTGCATCTGCATGAGCAGTGGGCCAGTAAAACCCATGCCGGAATACTTTAGCCACCAGGGCTCTTGTACTGCAATGATGCCCACATTCTCCTTGATGTATCTCCAGGAGCATCTCCTTGCCCTCGGCTGGCTCCACGCAACGTTGTAGCACCTCGGTTGCACTCCTTTTGTATAACTCCTTGTTTATGATGGTGTAACCCTTGGACCTCCTCTGCACTCGCCTAGCTTCGGTTTCATCATTTGGCAAACTCCCCTCCGACATGAACTTCATGATTTCTTCAGCCCATTCCGGTACTGGATGCAAAGGGAATAAGTGCTCATCTATTTCCACTGGTTCGGCCGCCATTATTCTTCTATCAGTCTCTGTCCATTCCCTAAGATTCGGTTAGCACCATCTTCCTCTCTTCCCCTCTTCCCTAAGATTTGGTAGCATTCCCCGAGTCTCGGTGCGCAGTCCCCGAGTCTCGCCATGCAGTCCCCGGGTCCTCCCAAATGTACCCGACATCAACATTCATAGGAACAGCTTCAGATTCTTGCTTTGGGATAAAAATTGACTCGGAATCAGGTGAAGGCTTGATTGAAGGGATCCTTAGGTGATTCAAGGATATCCCGGGTGGGATTGCATCCCTAGACGACCCGAGTTTTGACAGGATATCAGCAGCTTCGTTCTCCAGCCGAGGTATGTGCTTGTACTCGCAGCCTTCAAAAAATCCTGAAATTTTCTGGACATGAAATCGATATAGTGCCATATTGGCATCAAGGGCATCCCAATTTCCAGAAGACTGCTGCACCACTAAATCTGAATCACCAAAACATTCTATCCGGCGGATGCCGATGTCCTTAGCCACATTAAGCCCATGGATCAGTGCCTCATATTCGGCCACATTGTTTGATGCTGAGAAATGAATCTGCAACACATATCGCAACTGATCTTGCTTCGGTGATGTGAGTACTATCCCAGCACCCAGTCCGATTTTGGTTTTGGAGCCATCAAAGTGCAACTTCCAGTAATTGTAATCCGGCTTGGTGGCTCATACTGCATCTCGGCCCAGTCACAAAGGAAATCCGGTAAAGCCTGAGACTTGATAGCATCTCTTCTCTCATAATGCGGGGTGTAAGGAGACACTTCTATTGCCCATTTGGCAACTCGGCCAGTCGCATCTTTGCACCCAATGATCTCCGAGATTGGAGCTTCGCATACTACGGTGATCGGGTGCTCCTGGAAGTAATGTTTCAACTTCTTGGCCGCCAGGTATACACCATATGTCATCTTCTGGTAGTGAGGATAATTCTGCTTTGAGGTTGAGATCACCTCGCTTAAATAGTACACCGGTCTCTGCACGGATTTACCCTCCTCTTCTCGCTCTACCACTATCACCACACTTACGACCCGGTTAGTGGCCGCAATGTAAAGTAGCATTGGCTCATTCGGCAAAGGTGATGCCAAATTGGTGCAGTGGACAACATCTTTTTTAATTCATTGAAAGCCGAATCTGCCTGCGGGGTCCATGTGAACCCGGTGCTCTTTTTCATCAATTGATACAAGGGCAAGGCTTTTTCTCCTAGCCGACTCACAAACCGACTCAACGAGGCTAGACACCCGGTGAACTTTTGTACATCTTTTAGACATTTAGGCAATTTCATGTTTTCTATGGCTCGGATCTTAGCCGGATTCACTCAATACCTCGGCTCGATACAAGGAAACCGAGCAACTTTCCAGCCGGGACACCAAAGGTGCATTTATCCGGATTCAATTTTAACCGATACTTTCTCAAGTTCACAAATGTTTCCTCGAGATCCTCGAGGAGAGTGCGTTTTTCTTTAGTTTTGATGACGATATCATCGACATACACTTGCACATTTTTGCCCATTTGAGAGTGTAAGCATTTCTGCATACATCTCTGATAAGTTGCACCGGCATTTCTCAAACCGAAACACATGACACGATAGCAATACGCCCCATACGGGGTAATAAAAGCAGTCTTTATTTGATCTTTGGGGTTCAGTGGTATCTGGTGAAAACCAGAGTACGCATCAATAAAAGACAACAACTCACACCCAGCAGTAGAATCGATCACTTGATCAATCCGAGGTAAAGGAAAGGGATCCTTCGGGCACGCCTTGTTCAGGTTGGTGAAGTCGATGCACATACGCCACACCTTGACCACCGCTGGTTCGTCCTTCTTCTTCTCTACCAGAACCGGATTGGATATCCAGTCTGGATGCAACACCTCCATAATGAATCCGGCTGCAAGTAGCTTAGCCAGCTCATCAAGCACCACTTTTCTTCGATCGTCTGAAAGACGCCGAGTCGGTTGCCTCACCGGCTTCACATCCGGCCTGACAAATAAAGAGTGCTCTGCCAACTCCCTCGGAACACCAGGCAGGTCCTTAGCCGACCATGCAAAGATATCCCGATTCTCACGGAGGAAGTGACAGAGCGCGCTTTCCTATTTCTCGCCCAACCCGGCACCAATGATGGCCATGCGCTCCGGATTCTCCGGGTCAATGGGGATCTTCTTTGTCTCCTTGGGCACCTCAAATGTTGCACCTGCATCCGGATTGGTCATAGCCAGCACGCCGAGCTGAGCTGACTTCGCCATCGCCACTACTTCATGCATCTTGCTCTTCTCAGCTTGGATCACCAACGACTCGGCTAAGGTGGAACCAACCGTGGCACACTGTATGGCCTTCTTGTAATCTCCCGCAACGGTGATGATACCATTCGGGCCAGGCATCTTCATCTTGAGGTAGGCACATGAGTGGATATCATGAACTTGGCTAATGCCGGCCTGCCGAGCAGAGCATGGTATGGGCTCTCCAAGTCTACCACCTCGAATTCGAGACTCTCAAGTCTGTGATTGTCCTTGGTACCAAACAGCACATCTACCCAGATCTTACCCATTGGGGAACAAGACACCCCGGGTACTATACCATGGAAGGTGCAACTGCTCTGCTGCAACTGATTCGGCGAATAACCCAACTTGACCATTGTGTCCCGATACATGATGTTTATAGCACTGCCATTGTCAACCAAGACTCGAGTGAATTTCACATTAATCTTTGGTCCAACCAAAGTCGGATCCACCACCAGTGCGTAGTTTCCTGGGCTTGGCATAACCCTGGGATTATCAGCCCTGCTCCAAGTGATCTCCTGCTCGGACCAGTTCAGGTATTTTGGGACTGCTGGTGTGACTGCATTCACCTCCTTCGCCCTTCGCAGCTGACTTTTCTTGTCAGTTGGCTCGGTCACAAAAACCACATAACTTTGATGAGCTTCCTTGTAATCATTTCCGGGGTATCCACCTTGCCGACTCGGACCAGCATTGTTGTTGTTGCCTCCCATATTTACCAGGTTAACCGGCTTTGTGGCTGCCGGCCTTGGAGCTCCTTCGTTCACCGGGGTTGCATTGGCTCCGGATAAAGGCGTATTTGGCCTGAAATTCGGTCTAGGAGCACCTCTCTGAGGTGGCCCTCTCTGACCTTCCGCCTGGATGCGATGATGCCAGCTACAATTCCGAGTTGAATGATTGGCCGGCTTGCGTGGGTCTGTTGTGTGATAACGGCAAGGCCCATCTATCATTGCCTCAAAAGTTAGAGGTGGACTCGGTCCATCCCACACTTTCTTTGCCCAGGCACCTTGATTCGGCCTCCAAGCTGGACCCTCATTTTTTGGTCTCTGGCTATCAGGATGATCCATATTTACTGCAGCAACCTGATCTGAACCGTATCTGTAATCCGGATCTCTCCTTTATAACCGAACTCATGTCGGTCACTGGGCCTCAATGGTCCAGTTCGGTTATTACCGGTTGCCTCCTGCTTGTTCCCACCACATCCAACGCTGGCTGCGTCGGATCGCCAAGAGCATATGTATCTGCTATCCGGATCATTTCCGCCAGGGTCTTTGGCATATCCCTCTGGAGCTTCTGCCAAAGCGGGGTGCCATGTCGGCAACCCTGCGCAAACCAAGAAATGGCCTGCTCCTCCACGACACCTTCACAAGAATTGCGAATGTTGCTCCACCGAGTCAAAAATTCTCGGTCTGTCTCCCGCTCTTCCTGCCTGCACGCAGACAAGAGCTGAGGTCGGTTTGGCCTCTTGTAAGTGCTGGAGAAGTTGCTGTAAAATGCCTGCTCCAAATCCATCCAAGAGTTGATACTACCCTCTGGTAAGTTATTCAGCCAAATCCGGGCTGGCCCTTCCAACATATGCGGGAGATACCGGACCGCCCATCGGCGATTGCCCCCCGCAATGTGCACCGAGGATACATAGTCTATCAGCCAATCCTGCGGCTTAGTGCTGCCGTTATACGGCTTTGTGATTCGGCCAAGCTGAAACAACGGCACATTCGGCTCGTTCATGATCCTAGGCCCAAAGCATGGAGGACCTGGTGGGCCTTGCTCTTCCAGCCTCTCGGACTGGTAAATCCTATCCAACCTGAGACGCTGATCATCCGGAGCCAATGTCCGAGGTCCCAGCCTGGATGCAAGTGCATTATCATACGTTTGGTATCCGGCTCGCGCCATAGCCGAATTACCATCATCATAGCGGTAGCCCGCCTGGCCACCACCTTGCTGCTGCGCTTGCACCATTACTTGCTGCTCCTGCCGGGGTTGATTCTGCCCAGGAGGACGAGGTGGTTGACCTCGGCCAGCCGAATTACCCCTTCCGGCTCCCGGATTGCCTTGACCGCCATTGTTTCTGCTCTGGCCACCTCTTCCTTGAGCAGCTAGCTGCTTGCCGGCATACTCAGCATCATAGGCCTGCAGCTGTTTGCTCTTGCCCGAATTCACGCTTTGGGCCCGGTCAGCTCCGACATGCGGGGATGACGCTTGCCCCTTGGATCTCTGGCTAACGCCTTAGCCGACACTACTACCCGAGAACCACCAGCATCCGGATTAGCTTCCGGTAAGCCTCATTCTGCCGGTTACACACATCAACCAGCTCATTGACCTTTCTGCCTGCTTGCGCCAAGCATCCCCGGTTAATGTGGTCAACTCGGCTCGCGCTGCCGCTGCAGCCCTAAGATTTTGGCCGGGGAGCTATACACCGGCTTGCCTGTACCCGATCTATGACTAGTAGCCTTACTCGAGCTCGACCTTGCGGCTCTAGCTAACTCATCATTGAGGTCCTTACCCCTGTTGCGCAAATCTGCTCTCTTGCGCGGGTGAGGCGCTACCGGAGTGAAACCATCGGTGATACCATTGGCAGCATTATATTCTCTCATGTCTCTATCAAATGCTTGCCTAGACTCTACCACCAACCGGGCTTCTCTTTGCAACCTCAGGCGCTCTGCCTCTAACTGAGCTATAGTAAGCTCTACATTTGCCCCAGGTGCCACTGGCCGAGCTAACTTTTCCAGGACATCCTCTAAGGGAGCCTCCCTACTTGACATGCCAAGTGGACCAACCGGATCTGGTTTCTCCTTTGGGAACTTTGCCGTCCGAGTCGGCTTGTCAACCGGATCGGTTGGCGTGATCAGCTCCTCGGGCATGCTATTGCCGGCATCTCCTTTGCCTGCTCCAGCACTTGCTCCGGTCATCATCACTTCCACGCTACTCCCGGGGCGAGCGCTACGCCGTCCGAGAGCTGCGCGGAAAGAAGGAGGGTCCTCGGCCACGAGCACCTGCGCCGGGTACTCGCGAACAGCCTCGACAGCAACATAGGTGACGAAGCTACCAAGCATCATCAGGAAGCCATGCTCGGGGAAGGGCTTGCCGGCGAAACACCCTGCATTGTCGCTGACGAAGGTGAACTCGCCGATCTTGGCGATAAGCCCAGAAAGAACACGCTCGCCTGAGCCCGTCCGGATGTAAACTCCCTCCAACGCCTCAATCTGCCCCACGGTGGGCGCCAACTGTCGTGGTGGGATCACGGCAGATGCCATAGGTATGGCTAAGATGGGGCCGAAAGTGCGTTGGGGGAACCGGGGAGGGTTTATGCACTCAAGAAGTGCACAAGCAAGAACACAAGAAACCGCAAGAACATGAACAAAAAACCAAGAAACCAAGAACACAAAGCACACCACGATGTACCCTGCTTCGGGGCCCTCTTGTGGAGGTAACACCCCTACTGCAGCACTAGCCTACTCTCTTTATATCTCAATGGTGACAAGTACAAAGCGCTCCTCGAGCTGTATGAAGCAACAATGGTGAGAGCTCACGATGAAGAAGAAGCTACCAAGGGGGGAAAATGAGCTCTAGGGTTCGTCTCCCACACAGGAGGTGGTGGTGCTGTATATAAAGGCTTGCCGAGTTACTTCTTTGCCCTGGCTCCATGAGATAATGGCACTTCCAAGAGGAAGAGGACAAGCCTCTGCCCCCTGTCAGTCCAACGGCTGGACTGTCAGGCCCTAGCAGGCCTATCTTGCCACTTCGGGCAATGGCAGGTGTAGCCCACCGGGTCTAGGTCATAGCCCCTTTCCCGAATTGGCCGAGTCAGCTCCTAGGTTGCTGCGCTCCCAGGAATCCCGTGTCTCGACCTGGCTGTCTTCTGAGCCTCGGCAGGAGGCCTGCAGGACCCGTGAACTTACTGACATTACTCGGCCCTTGTGCATTGTCCGACATTGCTGGTAAGCCGGATTCTTCCAGGCAACCCGGCTAGTTGAGCCGGATCTCTTCCAGGCAACCCGGCTAGTTGAGCCGGATCTCTTCTTCTGATCCGGCTAGACTTTGCCTGTTCCCCTTTGGCGTCTCCCTGTACTTAAACAAGATTGAGTACTAACCGACTTTCTCAACCGATCCGATCTAAGTGATCCGGCTTGAGTACCCGGACTGACTTTCCTTTCCACTTTATAGCTCCCAACACCACCTCTTTGCCCTACCCGGGGGCAGCCCCCGACACTAGGGCTGAGAGGAAGAAAGAGAGGTGATCTCCTCAGGTCAGGATCTGCTCTTCTTCCTCCTCTAGCCGTCCACCTCCCGGGTGCCCTACCCGGAAGCCACTTTGTAAGCTACACTATAAGAACCCATCAATCCAGACATGCAGGAGTAGGGTTGTTAGCCTCCGGCGGCCTGAACCTGGTAAACCCCTGTGTTTTTGTGTTGCTTGCCTCGATCGTCCGTAGTAAAGCTTGATCTCGATCACCCGTGAGAGACGATTCTCAGCCTCCTTCGCGCCCCGTGTCGAACCTAAAAAGGTGTATCCCTTACTCCCGGTGTCCGTCCTTCAAAAACAATGGCCGCACCTCGTCCTCGACGGCTCGTACTGCATCGATCGACATCGCACCCTCGACGTGTCTCCATCACCCTCTTCACGCGCACTATGCGCCTGCGCTTCATGTGCGTCTACTTCGACACCGTAACCCGACCATGACATCGACCACGACGACCCCTCACACAGCTATCACGACAAAGGCTGCACCGCCCAACTGATGTAGCCCGACCTACATCTCCTACAACAAGTGGCCCAATGACAAGAGCAAGAGTCAAAGCCCTCCATGATAAGGTGAATTCACTCCTATCTATGTGTGATCTCGACACTCCTTTGAATGGTTTGCTACTTCATTCGGATACTTTGTGCTTACTCAGGAACCACCTTGATGACGACCCTCAATGGAGTGAAGAAGATGACCAAGAGAAGATCCAAGAAGATGGCCAAGAAGAAGAGCGGGGAAAAGGAGCTGGAATTTCTGAAGAAGTGCCGGCCGGTACTACCGGGCCAGCGAGGCCGGTACTACCACCGAGAAGCCAGACGGTACTGATCCGAAGCAATCCTAAGCGGTACTACCGGAATTAGTTCCGTACTACCGGCGTTCGCAACGCCCGGTACTACCGGACACTTCTGTCCGGTACTACCGGCCTGGCGCGTGCCTGCGAGCCGATCTGGGTTTTGACCCATGTATTCGTCCCCTTTTGCCTAGACTATAAATAGGACCTCCCCATCTAGATCTAGGGTTAGACAATGATTTGGGATTAGAGTAGAGCCTTGCTCCTTCTTCTCAAAGTGTCTCTTTCCTCCTATGGAGATGAATCAAGGCCTCCCTTGTGGAGATGAACCAAGGCCACCTCTTGAGGAGAAGATCCCTGTGTGGATACCAAGGCTTCCGCTGGTAGTTGCGATTACTTGCCGATCTTTCATCTTAGGGTGATTCTATCGGGTTGGTTTGGGTTGACCAATTGGACAAACAATCCTAAGAGTAAGTGTGCTTGGGAGAGGAGAATTGGGGGCTACCCTCGGGGATTTGTTACCAATTGAGTCTTTCCGGGTTGCTACTTGCTATTTACCCTTGTTTGAGTGTTTCCCCTCTTTGTGTTCTTGAGTTCATCCCGTGTTCTTCGTGTTCATCGTTCCCTCCGCACAAATCCGTGAAAATCGGGACAAACCTACATCATATGGTATCAGAGCCCTTTGGTCGCCCAACCCCATCATTCGCTTTTGTGTGTGTTTCTTCATCATTGTGGTTGGAGTTTCTTTGGTAATTTGATCATTGTGGATTTTATCTACCTTTAACAATATACTTGTCGTCGGATTTGCTTGTTTCGTTTGCCACTTCATACCTTCCTATCCTCATAAGTGTGCGTGTTGGGTGTTAGAACCGGATTCTCTCCTCTCAAGCCACATTATACTTGGATATAGTTTGTCTTGGTTTTTCCTTACCACATATATCACTTGATCTTGAGAAAATGTTCAGGGGAAGTACAAACGGAAGCTCAAGCTCGGACGATGAAATCCATGGTGGAGTTCGCAGTGATCATGGCTATGTCACACAAACGGAGTTTGTTGGTCTTCGACACCTTCTTCGTGATGGACTCGGACGCTACGAGCGCCTTCTTCAAGCTCAAGAGAACAACTTCAACGAACGCATGCATGCGCAAGAAGCATCTATGGAGCGGTGACCGAAGCTCTCAACAACCTTGTGCGACAACGAGCTTCTTCACGCTCAAGCCGTACAAGAAGCACCTCAAGGTCGACACAAGCACATCATGGACGTCATGAACCTCGACAAGAACGTCAACATGATCCAAGGCGCGACGCCCATGAACGACCTCCTCCTAACGTTGAACAACCACATGATCTTCACGCGAACAATGCCAATGCGCATCAAGAACAACCTCGCCAAAATGTTGAACATTGCGAGCGCATACCATCACCACCACCGCAACAGCGTGATCGTCATGACCCATTGGCTAATGACAATGGCGTCCCGGGTGCGAATGATTTTCATGAGCAAGGACGTCATCCCCGTCATCTCCAAGGCCACGCCATCAAAATCTTGACAATGCGAACAATGTCGAACAACCCGTTCATCAACAAGAGCACCATCCTCAACATGCTCCTCGTCCTCGTCAAGAGCTTCCACATGATCATCACCAACACCAACGTTCCGAGTCAAGTGATAACGAGTCAAGCCAACACAATGGTGATGGACTCAATCGAAGGAGACGTGGACGTGCATTCCCACGTGGTGCCCATGGTGACAACTATGATGACTTGACCAACGTCCGCTTTGACATACCCAAGTTCTACGGCACAAGTGATCCGGAAGCTTACTTCTCATGGGTACTCAAGGTTGACAAGATCTTCCGTGTGCAACGCTTCTCCGACAAAAGAAGGTTGCCTTAGCCTCGATGGAGTTTGAAGAGTATGCCCTCTTGTGGTGGGAACAACTACAAGATGCACGCGTCGCTAACCACCAACAACCAATTGACACTTGGGTTGAAATGAAAGAAACAATGTACAAGCGCTTCGTGCCAAGCCATTACACTAGAGACTTATACAAGAAGTTGCAAGAGTTGAAGCAAGGTTGAAGTCGGTTGACGAGTACACAAGGAGATGGAAATCTCCATGATGAGAGCCAATGTCAACGAGTACGAAGAGCAATCCATGGCTCGTTTCATGAATGGCCTCAACTATCCAATCAAGAAGATCGTGGAGTTCCAACCATATGCCTCTTTGGTTGAGCTAGTACATCAAGCTTCCAAGGTCGAGCGCCACGTGCTTGAAGAGCTCAAATACCTCAAGACAAAGGCATTCTTCGCCAACAAGCCTTCTTCGTCAACTCCTACACCTTCACAAGCTCTTCCTCAAGCGAACACTCGAGGTCCTCCAAGAGTCTCTACTTCGACACCTCAAGCGCCTCAACCTTTCAAGAAAGTACCTCCCCCAACAAGGCGCCTCAAGGATCTTCGTCCGGCACAAGACTCTTGCAATGCTACAAGTGTGGCGGACAAGGGCACAAATCTTTTGAGTGCACCAACAAGAAGGTCATGATCATCAATGACATGGGAGAGTATGAATCTATGAGTGAAGATGAGTACAATGCTTTGAACAAGGTCGCCACAATGCAAAGTGCTCAAGAAGAAGAAAGTGAGATCTATTGTGATGGCGACAACAACCCTTCCTTGGTTGTGGCAAGAGCTCTAACCACCAATGTTCAAGTGGAAGAAGACCAAAGATGCAACTTGTTTCAAACAAGAGCGGGAATCAATGGAAAGTCCATCAAGGTCATCATAGATGGTGGAAGTTGCCACAACCTAGCGAGCAAAGAACTTTGTGATAAGCTCAACTTGAAGTTCAAGAAGCACCCACATCCTTACCATGTGCAATGGTTGAGTGATACCGGAGCCGTCAAGATTCAACACATGGTGCAAGTGTCCTTCAAGATTGGAGCCTATGAAGATACGGTTGATTGTGATGTTGTGCCTATGACGTTTGTCACTTACTCCTTGGGCGTCCATGGCAATTTGACAAGGGTGCTATGCATGATGGAAGGAAATTACTATAGCTTCAAGAACAACGACAAGACCTTCGTCCTTCGTCCCATGACACCAAGTCAAGTCATCGCCGACAACGCCAAGACTATTGCAAGGGCACAACAAGATCGTTCGTCTAGTGAGATGAGTGGTGAGCGAGAGACCCACCATAAAGTGAGTGAGAGCCACAAGCCAAATGAGAGTGACACTTCAAAGAGAGTTCCCACAAAACTTACACTATTTGCCACCAAGAGAGAGATGAGGGAGTTGAGAGAGAACCCATCCACCCTACACTATGTGCTCATATGCAAGGGTGAAGTTTCTATGACTAACACTTTCACAAACCTTCCTCCTTCTTTGTTGTCTCTTTTGAAGGACTTTGAAGATGTCTTCCCTCAAGAAGTGCCACCGGGACTACCTCCTCTACGCGGAATCGAGCACCGCATCGACCTTGTTCCCGGCGCACCGCTACCAAACCGCGCTCCTTACCGCACCAACCCCGAAGAGACAAAGGAGATCGAGCGGCAAATACAAGAACTTCTTGCCATGGGACATATCCGCGAGAGCTTGAGTCCGTGCACCGTGCCCGTCATCTTGGTACCCAAGCACGACAACACTCTTCGCCTTTGCATGGATTGTCGCCCCATCAACGCCATAACCGTTCGGTATCGCCATCCTATCCCTCGACTTGATGATATGCTTGATGAGCTTTGTGGTTCCGCTATATTCTCCAAAATTGATCTTAAAAGTGGATATCACCAAATAAGATGTGTGAAGGTGATGAATGGAAGACCGCATTTAAAACAAAGCTTGGTCTTTATGAGTGGCTCATCATGCCATTTGGTCTTTCCAATGCACCTTCTACTTTTATGCGTCTCATGAATCATGTTTTGCGTCCTTTCATTGGAAATTTGTTGTGGTATACTTTGACGACATCCTTATTATAGCAAATCTTTGGAAGAGCACACTTCTCATGTTGCTCAAGTTTTGTTGGTTCTTCGCAATGAAAAGCTTTATGCAAATCTTTCTAAGTGCACTTTTGCCACCAACAAACTTGTTTTCTTGGGTTTTGTTGTTTCTTCGGATGGAGTCGAAGTCGATGAAGCAAAGATACAAGCAATTCGGACTTGGCCTTTTCCGATGTCACTTGAGGAGTTGAGACGTTTTCTTGGTTTTGCCGGATTTTACCGCCGTTTCATCAAGGATTTTTCCACAATTGCTTGCCCCCTCCATGAACTTACAAAGAAAATGTACCTTTCATTTGGGGCAATGCACATGATTTTGCTTTCAATGAGCTCAAACGGTTATTAACCGAAGCACCACTCCTTGCCCTTCCGGATTTCTCTAAGACATTTGAGATTGAATGCGATGCAAGTGGATTGGGCATTGGTGGAGTGCTTATGCAAAATGGTAGACCCATCGCATACCATAGTGAGAAACTAGATGGAGCTCGCTTGAATTACCCCATTTATGACAAAGAGTTATTTGCTTTGGTTCGTGTTTTGGATGTGTGGCAACATTACCTTCGTCCTAAGGAATTTGTCATTCATTCCGACCATGAATCCTTGAAATATTTGAAAAGTCAAACAAATTTGAACAAAAGACATGCTAAGTGGGTTGAGTTCATTGAGTCTTTTACCTTTGTAATCAAATACAAGAAAGGTAAAGACAATGTGGTCGCGGATGCTCTATCCCGCAAGGCCAACCTACTTACACGTCTTGACATTAGTGTCTTGGGTTTGGATGAGATAAAGGAGTTGTATGCTACCGATGCTTTCTTTGGAGACATTTTCGCTCAATGTTCGGAGCACAAAGGAATTGGTGATTTCTATTTGCACAAAGGTTTCTTGTTTAAGGCTAACAAACTATGTATACCCGAGTCTTCGCTTCGTTTGGTCCTTTTGAAGGAATCTCATGGAGGAACACTCATGGGTCACTTTGGCCGCGACAAGACCTACGCCATGCTCGCCACCAACTACTATTGGCCTAGAATGAAGCGTGATGTGGAACGCCTAGTTCGACGATGTTCTACATGTCTCAAAGCTAAGTCTACTCTAAACTCTCATGGCTTATATACACCTTTGCCTATTCCACATCGCCCATGGTCCGATATAGCTATGGATTTTGTCTTAGGACTCCCACGCACTAAAACAAACAAGGATTCCATCTTTGTCGTCATTGATCGCTTCTCTAAAATGGCACACTTTATACCATGCAACAAGACCGACGATGCTTCACACATTGCTACTTTGTTTTTCAGGGAAATCGTCCGTCTTCATGGTGTGCCAAAGACCATTGTGTCGGATCGTGACACCAAGTTCGTGAGCTATTTTTGGAAGACTTTGATGGCCAAGATGGGAATCAAGCAACTATTCTCCACCGCATACCACCCTCAAACCGATGGCCAAACCGAAGTGGTGAACCGAAGCCTATCCACACTCCTTCGTGTGTTGATCAAGCCTAACTTGAAGAATTGGGAAGAGTGCATCCCACACGCCGAGTTCGCCTACAATCGAGCACTTCATCGCGCAACAAAGAGAAACCCTTCGAGATCGTCTATGGCTCCAACCCCTACACCGCGCTCGACATGCTACCACTTCCACTCCGTGACAAGTTAACATGGACTTCGACAAGCGAGCCGCTTACATGAAGAAGCTCCATGAGGAAACAAGAACTACTCTCGAGAAGCACAACAAAGACCATGCTACGAAGATGAACAAACACAAGCGCGCCATGATATTTGAAGAAGGAGACCTTGTTTGGCTACACCTTCGCAAAGATCGCTTTCCGGATGCAAGGAAGTCCAAGCTTCACCCTCGTGGAGATGGACCTTTCAAGGTTATCAAGCGCATCAACGACAATGCCTACAAGATCGACATCTCTCACTCCAAACACTTGGTCCATGACACCTTCAACGTCGCCGACCTATCGCCATACCTTGGAACATCAAGCGATGAGGATGACCAAGAGTCGAGGACGACTCTTTTCCAAGGGGGGGGGGGAGATGATGTAGCCCGACCTACGTCTCCTACAACAAGTGGCCCAATGACAAGAGCAAGAGTCAAAGCCCTCCATGATAAGGTGAATCCACTCCTATCTATGTGTGATCTCGACACTCCTTTGAATGGTTTGCTACTTCATTCGGATACTTTGTGCTTACTCAGGAACCACCTTGATGACGACCCTCAATGGAGTGAAGAAGATGACCAAGAGAAGATCCAAGAAGATGGCCAAGAAGAAGAGCGGGGAAAAGAAGCTGGAATTCCTGAAGAAGTGCCGGCCGGTACTACCGGGCCAGCGAGGCCGGTACTACCGCCGAGAAGCCAGACGGTACTGGATCCGAAGCAATCCTAAGCGGTACTACCGGAATTAGTTCCGGTACTACCGGGCGTTCGCACGCCCGGTACTGCCGGACACTTCTGTCTGGTACTACCGGCCTGGCGCGTGCCTGCGAGCCGATCTGGGTTTTGACCCATGTATTTCGTTCCCTTTTGCCTAGACTATAAATAGGACCTCCCCATCTAGATCTAGGGTTAGACAATGATTTGAGATTTGAGTAGAGCCTTACTCATTCTTCTCGAAGTGTCTCTTTGCTCCTATGGAGATGAATCAAGGCCTCCCCTTGTGGAGATGAACCAATGCCTCCTCTTGAGGAGAAGATCCCTGCGTGGATACCAAGGCTTCCGCTTGTAGTTGCGATTACTTGCCGATCTTTCATCTTAGGGTGATTCTATCGGGTTGGTTTGGATTGACCAATTGGACAAACAATTCTAAGAGTAAGGTGTGCTTGGGAGAGGAGAATTGGGGGCTACCCTCGGGGATTTGTTACCAATTGAGTCTTGCCGGGTTCCTACTTGCTATTTACCCTTGTTTTGAGTGTGTCCCCTCTTTGTGTTCTTGAGTTCATCCCGTGTTTTTCGTGTTCATCGTTCCCTCCGCACAAATCCGTGAAAATCGGGACCAACCTACATCACCAACGCTCTAGGCTATCTCGACATCGGCACAAAGGGCTATCTCCTCGCTTGAGCTCCTCATCAGTTTCGTCTACAGTCCAAGCATAAGCGCCGCGACACCCTCCACGACGTTCCCGCTCCTACTGCGGGGAGATGTCGGCCCAATGGTCTACTTCGGTTTCTCTCAAATCTGACCGGCAGCGCACCCCGTCATCCCTTGGTTGAACTGTAGCACCCGTCGCCCGTGGCCGGCGGCGTTCCTGCGCTCGCCTCCCTGTCCCGCCCTTCTCAAATCATCTGCTCCACCGTCGGTCCGTCGTCGCCCCGTCCATTCGCTCTAAATCCCCCCACATCAGATCCTCGTCGCCGACCGTCCCCACCCTACACCAATAAGTTCACTGCTTGGCTGCCGCCGCGCTCCATCCTCACGGACACCTTCTTCAACGATCGCAGCGGCGTCGCCGACGTGTGCTCGGGGAAAAGTTGAGAGTTGGGATGAGGAAGAGAAAGGTGGGAAGAGGCGATTTTCGCATCGGATGGCCACGTCACGTGAGCGTAGCGGGACGGCGGGAGATGGAGCCCACTCGCTTGGTAGCCTGTTTAACGTTGTCGCATGGTGAGCTACTCCCTCCGTTCATAAAAGGATGTCTCAACTTTATCTAAATTTAAATGTATCTACACACTAAAATATGTCTACATACATACAAATCTAGAAATGATTGAGACATCCGGAGGGAGTACAACATTTGAGTACAACATTTGACTGGTGGATGAAGCTCCGAGGAACTACGATTGACATGTGTTGTTTCCACTCACTCAACGGCGGTACGGCGTGCATGCGTGTCATGACGATCGGTAGATACATCCAGAAATCCCCCAGCTAGCTGTTGTTTCTTTTTCTAATGGCACATGACGAGCACGTGGCGCAGCATGGGAGGCGTAAGCTAGCTAGCTATAGGCTGTCAGTGGTACTACACCACCACGACGACGACGAGAATACATACAGCTGTTGACTTGCACAAAGCACACTCATGAACGAACGAAATTATACTACATACAGCTCAGTGAGCTCACTCACAGCTGCAACACCTGCACGTCGGTGGAGGGAGCAGCAGTAACAGCCTCTGTCTGTCTCTTTGACTCTCAGCCGGGACACATGAACATATGATATGGATCCTGCATTCATTCACGAATTCGGGAGGGAGCCTTTGCCTCGCCTGTAAAGAGAGGCTGCCACCGATCCTTTTGATCGGGCTACGATACCGATGTGATGTTTCCGGTTACAGGATAAGGTCATGGATGCATATATGGGGCGGTGCAGCCTAATTTGAAAAAAAGGTGCACGCATGGAGCGGCCGGCCGGCCGGGCAAAGACGTTCCCACTAATAAAAACGTGGTCAACGGGGGAATGATCTCTTTCTTGACTTTACGTTGTTAGGTAGGTGAGATGTCCGGTTTATTCGAGTATGCCTCGGCGCAGCCATTTAGGCGCAGCTGGGACTCAAATCCGGACCGGCTAGGCGCGCACTCGCAGCCTCTGTCACTGGGTTAGCAACCAGTTCTCGCGTTCCCACTAATTAACCTGCTTCCTTGGATCAGCATGGTCTTGGTAATATATGCGTCTCATCTCTGAGATCATACCAAGATCACAGGATGATGGTTGCGCTTCTTTTTCTGGTTGATACATGCTTTTGTATGTTTGCATGATGAGCATGGAGACTAAAATGGATATATATCGGTAGCCAGCCATGAGAAGAGATGATGTCTCAAAAGAGGGCCAAGAGATGTGTCTGCACTTTGGGAGTACTTTGATCTGTTAGGCATGCCCCCTGTCGGCCCATTTTACCACAAGGGAAGGGAGGATCCCTTTTTTCTTTGTGAGGAGAAAGAGGGATGAGTAGTTAACACCAAAGTCAAGGTTCATCGTTTGAGGGCTCATCAGAGTCAACTCGATTGAACAAAGTAAGCTCTTACAGTATTTTTTGTTTCTCTGGCTTTGACTGGCCATGCATGCACCGATGCACGCACGATTAGCTAGTTGAAGACTTGCAGCACTCTTGAGATCGCTGGCCATGTGGAGCTAGCCTAGGTGCCTGTTTTTGTATAGCCTGGCTCCTAGGTTTTGGTTGCACGTATTTGGGGACATAAAACCTACACCATCCTTTTGTCTTGGCATGAAAGTAAGGCTGCCCCTGCGACTGCATGCGAGGCTGATGCATGCTAGTACAACGCGTTTTTTCCACAACTAATAGGATCTCTACATACTATCATGACCGTTGATTATGCATCCAACGAACCATATTATTCCTACTATTTTATGTGTTAAAAAAACTAAAAAATATGTTAACGTGTGGTTTTAATTTTTTTTTCAATGCATGCACAGTAAATTCATGTTAGTACATGAATCTAAAATTCATGTTACATAAATCCATCAATTATTTATAATGCGTTAACATTTGAAGATTCGTTGATGAATTTGTTGCACGAATCTTGATTAAATGAAGGGTGTGGATAGTATGTGGATATCATGTTAGTTGTGGTGTTGCATTTTCCATGCTAGTAGCTAGAAGTTGTCCCCACGGAAGAGCATCTGCCGCCCTCAAAGCTACGACGTGAGTTGAAACCGTAAAAGCATGTGGCCTCATCTTGATTTACCTCTACAAAGATGCAGTGGTCGGTGAACGTACCTTCGATTTTCCATGAATTTGGTGCTGAACAATATCCTCTTAACCGGATGATAAAACGATAGTCCTAGTTCAGTAGGCAGACTGGTGGAGATAAACACACTGCGGGACTATACTGCGGAACGGAAAGTGGAGATAACCAGTGGATTTCGGAGTTCCTCCCACCACCAGTCGTGTGCTCTCCACTTCTTAAGCCCAGCTCGCTGATAGCCCATAATCTGGCCTGAAAGTACGAGCAGGGCTGGGAAAAAGTACGCATCGTGTCTGTTAACGGGGGAGCTCTAGTTAGCGACCTGGTCGTCAGTTGCGCAAACTCCGCATACCCCCTGGCGATCTTGGGCCGGCCCACGTTCTGCTTCGTTCTGTTGCTGATTTGTGCTGCTTCCTGTTTCGTGATTCCTGCCATCGCCTTCCGTAGATCCGAAGGCATGGAGGAGATGAAGAAGCGGCTCGAGCTGAACACAAACCTATTTTTGAATGATCTTTGAAAAACCACATTGAACAGAATCGAGTTTTGAACGACTTTTAAAAACACCCCCATTGAACAAAAAAAACTAGTTTTGAACGATTTTAAAAACACCTCACTGAACAGAATCTAGTTTCGAACGGTTTTAAAAAAACCTTATTGAACAGAAAACTAGTTTTGAACGATTTTTGAAAAACCACATTGAACATAATCAAGTTTTGAACGATTTTTAAAAACACCCCCATTGAACAAAAAACTAGTTTTGAACGGCTTTTCAAATCCCGATGAACAAAAACTAGTTTTGAACGATTTTTAAAAATACCTCACTGAACAGAATATAGTTTTGAGCAATTTTAAAAACACGCCATTGAACAGAAACTACTTTTGAACGGATTTGAAAAACACCTCATTGAACGAAATCTAGTTTTGAACGATTTTGAAAACCCCCCATTGAACATAAACCTATTTTTTGAAAATGGTTCCGTTTTTCGGAAAATGGTTCCGATTTTGAAAATGATTCCGACTTCGAAAATGGTTCCAATTTCGAAAATGGTTATGATTTCGAAAATGGTTCCGAATTTGAAAATTCTTGTACCGTAGGTTTAAACGTGTTTATACTTCTCACTATACACGTCTTCATGTGTAGATACATGCAGATTTGAACAAAACATCTTCTCTACATGATGAAAAATGTAACAAAAAAAGCATCAGAAATCATGTGTAGGGTACTACCACATTTGGAAATTATTTATGAACGATTTTCAAAAAGTGAAAAAGGTATTTGAACGGAAACTATTTTTGAACGATTTTAAAAGGCGAACAGAAAAATTCTGTGAACAGAAATTATTTTTGAACAATTTTCAAAAATGTGAACAAAAATAGGAATTTGAATGGAAACTATTTTTTAACGATTTTAAAAGGCGAACAGAAAAAGTCTGTGAACGGAAATTATTTTTGAACGATTTTCAAAAAAGTGAACAAAATAGGTATTTGAACGGAAATTATTTTTGAACGATTTTAAAAGGCGAACAGAAAAAGTCTTTGAAAGGAAATTATTTTTGAACGATTTTCAAAAAGTGAACAAAAAATAGGTATTTGAACGGAAACTATTTTTGAACGATTTTAAAAGGCGAACAGAAAAAGTATGTGAATGGAAATTATTTTTGAACGATTTACAAAAAAGTGAACAAAATAGGTATTTGAACGGAAATTATTTTTGAACGATTTTAAAAGGCGAACAGAAAAAGTCTTTGAACGGAAATTATGTTTGAATGATTTTCAAAAAGTGAACAAGAAATAGGTATTTGAACGGAAACTATTTTTGAACGAATTTAAAAGGCGAACAGAAAAAGTCTGTGAACGAAAATTATTTTTGAACGATTTTTTAAAAAGTGAAAAAGTACGTATTTGAACGGAAATTATTTTTGAACGATTTTAAAAGGCGAACAGAAAAATTCTGTGAACGGAAATTATTTTTAAACGATTTTCAAAAAGTGAACAAAAAATAGGTATTTGAACGAAAACTATTTTTGAACGATTTTAATACATGAACAATTTTCAAATATGAATATTTTTAAAATTTGAACATTTTCAAAAATGAAAATTCAAAATAAAGAAATAATGTCTAATAAGAAAACTGAAAAGAAGAAATAAAAAAGAAATAAAAAAGAAAACAGAAAAGAAACAGCTAGAAAATAAAAACGAAAAAAAATAAACAGGAAAAAAACGAAAAAGAAGAAATAAACAGCTGAAAAAGGAAAAAGAAAATATCAAAAAAGCCCAGAAACCGAAAACTGGACGTATTACCTTATCGGGCCGGCCCACGAAGGGGTGTGCGAGGCAAAATAACTGTCGACCTGGTCGACAAATAGGTTTTGCCCTGTTATCGTGCTGACGCTCACGCGCAGGAGCATCACGGGCCGGCCCAGCTAAGTGTTTCTCTGTTCGTTTTTCTTTCCTTTCTTTTGTTTTGTTTTCCTATTTTCTTCCTTCTCTTCTTTTTGTTCCTTATTTTTTGCGTTCAATTTAAAATAATTTTATCTCACTGCACACGACAGTTTTTATTATGAATGTGAACCTTTTCAAATTATATTTTTTGGACGTATGAACAATTATTTTGAATCTCATGAACATTTACTTTAAAATCATAACAAATATTTTGAACTATTTAATTAATGTTCCCAACATCTTTAATATATTTTGTAAATTGTTTATTAATAAAGTTTCATATTTTATAGATGTTCAGATTAATGGGCCACAACAGATGTGGCTCATGTCAAAATATTTCAAGCGTCAGACTCCTACTTAACGCTTAAGGCGTCAAATAGGAGCTCCCGAAAAAGTGAAGGGAATAGCTCTCCGCAGACACTATACCTTGTTTATAGCAAGATGGAGCGCCGACTCGCCCGCATGGGCCGGTTTTTTTTTCATCTTTTTCATTTTGATTCTTCATTTTCTTTGGATTCTTGATTTTTTTTTTTGCTTTTTCGGGGTACTGCAATAATATCTTTTGTTTATTTTTTCACCTTTTTCTTTTCTAATTTTTTTGGAAATACACAAAAACTATTTTTTTTGGAATTGTGAACACTTTTGATAGTGAATTTTTCTGTACCTTTTTACATTTTACAAAAATACATGAAATGTTTTGTTTTGAAGATGTAAATATTTTTCAATAATATGTGAACATTTTTTCAGACAAGTGGACCTCTTTTCAAACACGTGAATAGTTTTCAAAATTACATGATTTTTCTGTAAACCTGTGAACATGTACATGAAAACATTTTTAATATAGGTGAATAATTTATAATTTATCATAGGCCATTTTTTAAGACAAACCCTTTTTTCCATAACATGAAAATAATACAAGCCGTTGTTTTTCTTGTCTTATGTGATCTCTTTTTCATTGAAAAGAATTTCTTTGTAATTATAAAGTTTTAGTACAAAAAATTATAAATCCAATTACTTTTTTGGAATTACATAAAAATAATAATTAAACTATACCTGTTAGTGGGCCGGATAGGGGATCCCATGGTTCTGTACACGCGGGGGCGGGTGGGGTGAGGGGGGGCATTTGTTCCCGGCTTGGTGACTTGGATGTTGCACTGCTTTGTTGGGCTGCACATCGGTTTCGCCCTTGCTGGTTTTTTCTGAGTTCTGATCGAACATTTCATTTGGATTCATACTAAGAACATCTCCACCCCCACCTCCAAACGGATCCCAAAACCTTTATGGAGGACTGGACAAAAAAGTCGGTCACAACGGCATCTCCATCTATCTGGTCAGCACTCAATTTCTGGCCGATACCATTGAGCGGGCTTCCAAATTTGGGGCTAGACTGGGTTCGGACAACGCCCGAACAAACCATCCGACAAGTGGGCTCCTCTTGTCATACACATGTGCTCGGTCAGCCGTGATTAATAACACCGTGCAGGAGGCCGTCGTTAATGGCGGCCACTGTGCCGGATTGTTTCCCAGGCGATGTGACAGAGTTATAATTTTCCCACGCGTCGTATTAACACCGGCGCCAGTGGTAGGGACGGAGCACGCACCGACTTTGCGCCTTCCCCACGTAGCATTAACATCGGCGAACCGCCTCTCAGCCTACTCCCGGTGTATAAACAAGGCCTTCGTCGTGGTGCAACCTTCATCTTGCTCACCTCTTTCGATTCCCCAATCTCCTCCCCTCGCCAGCCACGCTCTAATCTCCGGACGTCCGCCATGTCGCACAACTTGGAGGTCGTAGACAGTTCCAGCGTGGCGTTTCAGCCACAGCCTCACCCACGATTAGACGCGCCACTTTCACCGGTATGGGATTCTCGTCCCGGCGGATTTCCGTCTGCCGAATAGGTGAGTGGTTAGCGTGAGCGGCCTCATAGTGCCGCCCATTCCCACCACCCAAGGCGTGGAACATCACCGGCCTTACGGGGCGGAACGAGATGACGGAGCCGCAACGAATCCTCCCGAGAACGCCGTGGGCCGCTTGGCACGAGCGTTTTTATGACACCCTTCGATGTGTTTTTTTCATATTTGAAGATTTTTTCTTACAAAAATTCGAATTGTACTAGAATTTCCCCGGTCATATAAATTGGCACACTGAAGTTTGTGTCTCGGTCCGCCCCTAGGTCCAGTACGATGCCACAACTATTTCTTACTTTATCCTCTCTAATTAAAAAAATAAGCTTAATCACGGTGCTAATCACAGACTAGTACTACCACGGAACCCGTCGTGTGTTGCAAGACGACGGAAATGAATCCGCTGCCTGAGAACCAACCTGTGGTTAGATGGTTAGGAGGGTGATTGTGTTACGAACCCACTTCACTTGTCACTCAACAACACCAGATTACAAGGATTCGAGTTACTGATTTGGGGGATACAAGCATCAAGGGTTGGGGATCAGAGAGAAAGAGAACCGGAGGCAGGGGAATAGAGGAATACATGGGAGGAAGAGAGAGTCACCGTTCTGTTCGTGATCCTTCTGGATGGACTGCTCGTTGCCTCCTGGTGCGTATATGTAGAAGCCCTGGCTCCTGGCGGGTCTACTGGGCCGAGCCCATCGTCGATGACCCAGACAACGGCCCAACTTGGGGACATGCAGGCAAGGGTCTTGACATTCCTCCCTTCTTGAAACTCGGCTTGTCCCCAAGCCGGTGTCTTCGGAGGATAACAAAGTGCTGATTTACCGGGATCCCATGGAGCGTGAACTTCCTTGATGTTGCCGCCATCGCGGTGGTTAACTTCACGGTAGTAAATGAGTCCGTTGCAGATTGTGTCGAAGGAGTACACATGGTTGGAGCAGCAGTCATAGCCGACGACGATCTTGTTGACGAAGGCGATGTAGTAGTGGTGGCCGACATGGACTGAGTCGGAGATGATGGCTTGGTTCAAGACATTCCTCCCTTCTTGAGAAAGTGCTTGCCCGCAACCAGACGAGAGCTCCAGGTCATACCCAGCCCATGCTACCAACCAGATCCCAGAAGCATATGCAAGTAACACAGACAACCATTGGAGTTGATCAGAACAATGCAGAGCAGTGGGTTCTGAAGTATTCCACCCTTTCAAGCAGCTATACAGGGCAAGCAGGCAACCTCCAGGTTCATACAAAGTCCTCCAGTGTGGTTTAGCTTTGTGAACCAAGTCCGCAGGCCCCCAGAAATTAATGTCGCTGCAACTGGAAGGCTCACCGTACTGATCGAATAATGTCCATTGATACTGGATATATGTGAACCATACATGTTGATGGCGAAACATTCAACCAAGACATAGCTGGTCAGACATGGCAACAATTCATTACCGCCCTTGGACCTCTCCATGTTGATGTCAGTGCACACTGGAAGTACACATGTGAAGCACATTTCAAACCGAATTTTCTTCATGGGAGATACTGCATGTGTATCTGGCAAGTCCTTTTTCCTGAAGGAATCTAGAAAAGAAAGTGACAGCACCAAGATCCTTCTTGAACCATTGCTGACTTGCCTGATTGTCACCACCACACTGAAAAGCATCAGAAATATTAAGCTCAACGACTGGAAAAGATAGCTGCTCCACCCTAAAATTGGTTCCCTCCTTCGGCTGAAACATCAGAAAACTGGTTGCAGCAAGGACGATTTCTGAATTCAGCGTAATCACTTCGCCATGTGGCTGCAACCCTTCTTCATCAACAACGGTGTAAACATTGGTCGGAATGAAATCACACGAGGGCTTTGGCTGTAGGAACAACCAAAAACTCTTCCCAGGTTGTGCAATAAGCTGTTGTGTAATAAGTTGATGCATCTTGGCAGCTTTCGACTGCAACAACCTATGGTGTACCTATCCATCCTCCGAATAAAACAACAGCTTCTCTTGCTCATATGCCCATAGTAGACAGCAGATCACACTACCCCCTTGATTACCTGTAGAAATCCATTTGCAGAGAGGATCTCCAGCAGACTGTGCCAACAATTTGACTCTACCATGTACTTGTTGCCAGGAGAATGTGCAAATGATTTGAGTCTTGCATATGTACCGCATACCGGGTATGCATTCAAATTCTCGTACTCCTCACCGCGGTAGAGGATGCAGTCATTGATGCATGCATGTATCTTCTGCACCTCTAATCCTAGAGGGCAGACAACCTTCTTTGCTTCGTACGTACTGGGGGGCAATACGTTATCCCTTGGAAGCATCTTCTTTATTATTTTCAGCAACTTTTCAAATCCCTTGTCAGAAGTACCATTCTCTGCCTTCCATTGCAGCAATTCCAGTGTGGTACCCAGCTTTTTCTGGCCATCTTCGCAATTTGGGTGCAACAATTTGTTGTGATCCTATAACATTCTCTCCAACTTCAACCTCTCGTTTTCACTTTCGTAGTTTATCTTCGCATCAAGAATGGCCCGACGAAGATCGTCATCGGGCTCATCAACAATGGGCTCTTCTTCAGCTTCGTCTTCCCCCATTGTACTACCACCGTGTTCACTGAACATAGGATAATTGTCATTATCCTCTTCTTCTTCATTGTCTTCCATTATAACCCCTCTTTCTCCGTGCTTGGTCCAACAATTATAGCCGGGCATGAAACCGAACTGAATCAGGTGGATGTGAAGGGTTTTTGAGGAAGAGTAATCCATTGTATTCTTACATTCACTACATGGACAACAAATAAAACCATTCGACCGCTTGTTTGCCTCAGCCACATGGAGAAAATGATGCATGCCACTAATGAACTCGGGACTGCGTCGGTCACTGTACATCCATTGCCGGTTCATCTGCATTGTATAAGTATATCAAAAACCATTACACTACATCATGAATAGATAAGTGACCAAAATAATTAATACAAGTTCATCACATTAAAAGCAAAGTACAGTAGTGACCAAATGTAATACATAGTTCTCATAAAACATACACTGAAACTAACATACAACTATCTAAAAAATTTAAATCCAACAACAAATACGATCAAAATCGCAACTAAGGTAATTACTGAACCAACAGCATAATGATACCAAGCCTCTTGATTAATGGCATATTTTCTAAATTTTTAATCTTCAAGCGCATTGCATCCATCTTGATCTGGTGATCATCGACGACGTCGGCAAACTTGAAGTCCAATTTCATCTTCTCTTCTAGGCATTGGAGACGAAGATCTTCACTTCTTTTCAATTTTGCTTTCAAATCATTGTTTTCTTTTTCTAATAAATTTAGTATCTCGACTAGAGGGTCGGTTGGAATTTCCGGTTCAACTACCTCCTAAATAAAAATATCTATGTCAAGTTGGTCGGCATAATTGTCATAAAACGAAATGAAACTAAAAGTTATAAAAGTATGCCATATCCGAATCCTAGACCGGATGAGGGCCGACGGGGACAGATATCAAAACCATGGCACTATACATATAAAAAAACGTAAGAAAATTATACAAGTAATAACTATGCATCTAAGAAGGGGAGCCTTGGCGTAGCGGTAAAAGCTGCTGCCTTGTGACCATGAGGTCACGGGTTCAAGTCCTGGAAACAGCCTCTTGCAGAAATGCAGGGAAAGGCTGCGTACTAAAGACCCAAAGTGGTCGGACCCTTCCCCGGACCCTGCGCAAGCGGGAGCTACTGCACCGGGGCTGCCCTTTTTTTAATAACTATGCATCTAAATCATATAAGTATGTTTTTTTATAAATAAACAAGAGGCTCACCGAGGTGGTGCCGGTGACGGGACGGCGCGGGGCAATCGACGGCGGTGAGGACGGGGACCGGACGAAACTAAAACCCACAAATCATACTTTAATTTGAGCTCAAATTGCATATAAAACAAATGAAATCCCTAACTTAGGCATTTAATCAAACACCTAGCTAGCACTAGAAAAATGAAATGAGCTAAACTAGCAACGAAATGAGCTAAAGTAGCAACGTCGGAAGTGCTAACCTTGGATAGATGGGGCGCCGTCAATCTTGGCAAGTGGTGGCAAAAAATGGGGACGAACTCAAGCTCGGGAGAGGAAATTGATGAGAAAATATTGATGAACTCGAGCTCAAAAAATGGCCATGGCCGGCTCGGGGGGGACATTAGTCCCGGTTCTTATCACGAGCCGGTACTAAAGGTCCATCTCGCGGTGGCCCCACCTCTGCGGCCGCCTGCCGCGACCCTTTAGTACCGGTTCGTATCATGAACCGGGACTAGAGGTCCCCAACGAACCGGGACTGGACCTGACCGGCGCCACGGGCATTCGAACCAGGACTAGTGCCCCCATTGGTACCGGTTCATAAGGGAACCGGGACGAAAGGGCCAAACCGATGGCCCTGTTTCCACTAGTGGTAGTCGGTGACCCTCTTGCATCTGAGGGCGCTGCGCAGGAGGAGGCGCGCGTCCTTCATGTCGCCGTCGGCCTTGTACATCTCCTGCGCCTGCATGCACCACCGCAGGGCATAGCCGCGGCCGGGATAGACAGAGTCCAGCTTGTCGTACGCGCGGCGCCGGAGCTCCGTCGCTGTGTCGCCCGCTCCGATCATCGACATGCCGATAAAGATGAACCGGAACAGACCTAGGGCAGAACGGCGTGCAAGTGGAAACACAAGAGGGGAGTCTCCTGCTTTCTGCTCTATTCGCCGTTTTCCTACTGTGTCTTTATTCGTCGAGGATCCCATGTCCTGTGCAGCTCGAGTCGGACTCGGGCATCTCGACGCGCGTACATCATAAGCTGAAACCATGACCGGAACAGAGTTCCGTTCCGATACTACTCCAACCGAAGGGGAGGTTTTTAGGCTGAGATTGACCACCAAGATTATGTCATTTAGTGTTACATCTAACTCGAAAATGGATTTTCTACAACTCATATGGCGCGCAACCCGTTTCTCGATCATCCGTTTCCGCGATTGAATGACTAAAATTTTCCATTGAATGGGTTAAAAGTTCAACACATTCAACGACAAATTTTGGCCGTTCAATCACGGAAAGGGACGGCCAGAGATAGGGGTTGTGCGCCATATGAGTTGTAGAAGCTCATAACCGGACTCAAAACCGTTACAAGCCAAGTATGGGCCAACTTTGCAACACGAACTTTATCCTGAATCAACCTGAGCTCGCTCATTTCGTAATATGAGTCGAGTCAAACTTAGTCTAGATCGCTCAAATTCAAACTGGTTGCACCCTATTCTCCTTGTGTCTGATAAGAGTATACTATAATGGCAATATTGTCGTACCACTTAACACAACAATGGGGGGAAACTACAAAACAGAAAAAGAACAAAAGCAAGACCCAAAACTAATAAAAAACCACACACTAATAGACAAATATCATACTCCCTCCTTGCTAAAATATAATGCGTGCATATGAGATTTTTTTTAAGTCAAACCGTGTACATTTTGACCAAGTTTATATGAATAAAGATCAACATCTAGAATATCAAATTAAGACCATTGGATTCATCATGAAGTATGTTCTCATATGGATTCATCTTTCCCTTTAGATATATAAATCACCAATTCTATCAAGACAATCCCTTCACACTATTCAGCAGAGTCATTCCGTCGTCTTGCAACACACGTACGTGGTGTGCACTGCACACACTGATCCTTGGTTCACCCGCGGCCATGCTAGTACTAGTAATTAAGCTTTGTGGATAGAAGGGCCGTACTCAGGAGCAAGACATGCATTTCGCCAGCGGGGAAGATGATGCTAATCTGAAGATTAGCACCGAGTTCGACAGGCTAGATCAATTTTCAGCACAAGGATAACGCGCGGCTCTTGAATCCGTACGACGGGAAACAAATCGTACGTACGAACACGAAGCTCTTCGACGTGGCCGATGTGCCACTCGGGAGCCAACACCTGGGCCGGCACGGTGTCGCCCAGGTGGGCCCAGCCGCCCTCCCGTGCCATTCCGGAACTCCCTCGTGATACCCTGCCACGTTCCCTGGACAGTCGTGGGCTCGCGCTGCGCGGCACTCGTTCTCAAGGATAGTTAATTCTCGTGTAATTGTGTAGCACAAATATTATTGGAAGCACCGGCACATTTTTTTTCTTCAAATTTTGTTCAAAACTTGTACATAAAGCAACCGGCGATTTTTCATTAAAATTTGAAGGACATTTATCAAATTTAAACATAACTTATTAAACAATATTTAACAAATTTAAACTGAACCATAGATCTACCCAGATTTAGCGGCGCTTCCGGCTCCGGCGTCGGGAACATGGATGGTGCTAGTTTGCCATAGACCGACGTCGGAGGTGGTGACGACTGCGGGCTTGAGAAACGTAGATGTCTTTGGGTCGCCATCTTAGCCGGAGTGTGGGTTTTATCTAGCGGTACAGGAAGGAAGCCTTGAGAGCCCTCTGCATTCCTTCCAACTTCGGCTCTAGCCAGAGTCGTCGTCACCGTCCGCATCCACCTCCTCCAGTGCCGGTGCTGGGCAGGTTCCTATGCCGGAGCCGGTGCTGGTGTAGGTTCCTGATCCACTCCAGAGGAGGCGGCGACATGCCGGTGGGGAGGATGAATCTACGGGCCTGTTACTCCGCGTCCACCATGTCGTTCTAGTAAGCCAACGAAATGGAGTAAAAGGGGTCGATCCCCTGCTCCCACGACATGCATGTCTCTCCACTCCCGCATGATGTAGTGCTGAGCGGCGGCGCCACCATGGCCTTGTCGTTCTACGCCCACCTGGGGACCGCTACACCATTAAACCAAGTAGACCCGTCGTTCCCCACAATAAATTACGATGACCGTCGTTGTGTCACTGGCGGGCCGGTCCCGTCCGTCTGGATTTGATGTGGCGTCGTTGCCAACACTCGCACTGTCCTCCTGTGGACCGGGCGCGAAATGGGTTTGTCGGACGCGCTATTGGATCCGTCCACCGGTGGGATCTTTTCATGTTGGCAATGAGAGGAGCGCCGGTTTGTGCATATGCGACAATGAAACAAACAACACGTCTCAGAAGAACGTGTACGTGGAGTGCCCTCTTAGGCCTCGTTTGCCAGGAGAGTTTCGGCCGGTTTTTGCGTGTAAATTACCGGCCCAACTAAAGACACCAGAAAACACCCAAAACTGTTTGGCAGACCGGGCTCGGTAGGGCTAAGCCCAGTAAAACCTGTGGAACCACGTCGGGTTGGACGGGATCGAAGACGCGAGGGGGTACTCGCGTTTTAGCGTGTCTCGAGCTCTGGCGGCGCAGCGCCCGCGCCGTCGCTCGTCCCCTCCGTCGTCGCTCGTCCCGTCCGCCGTCGCCGTCGCCGAAGCCTCCCTCCCTCGTGACTCCGACGATTCCTTCGCCCCTGCTGCCGCCGACGCTCCCACCGCCGAAGCTCTCCTTCTCCGCCGCCGACGCCGAATTCTATCAGGTACGTCTTACGCCTCGTCCAGTCCTCTCTCGATCTGACCTAGGTTTCCATGGGCGTTTCTAGGTTTTCCATGCGACTGTATAGGATTAACTGATAGTTCTTGGTTCGGTTGTTTTGTGGTTCTTGATGACTCCGTGAGATCCAGTTCTACTAGGGTCCAGTTCTACCTAGGTTATATGCATGATCTGGTTGTTGGTTCATATAATTGCAGTGGAGGTGTTGATCCGGTTGTTGATGTAGTAGCATGATTGGGATTTTATTAGCATGTTGTTGTCCTTCTACACTAGGAAATCGAGTTCTCAGATCAATAAACATTACAAAAAGCAAGAGACATAAATTAATTTCGAGTCCAGCTAATTTGAACTCCATTTCACTGTTACACTTTCTGTTTACAGTGTGTCATCTTCCCAAAACAAAATTTGAACTGACACACCTTGCCAAAATTAGCATGCGGAAGGTGCAACATCTTCTCGAAATAGATTTCTTAGGCCACCTTCTGTATATCATTCTACCAAGTGGAGTATATTTCTGAATTTGATTCCTGCTTTTAAAGGAATGGATATCAACTGTGGGTCTTTCCTGGTTCTGCGTACAAAGTTGGCATGAAGATATCGACCATGCTCTTTTTAATCTGTTTTCTGTTCAGTTACGTCTTGGACTTTTCGATAAAGCCAGTGGGAATCAATGGTTCACTCAACTAGGCCCCAGCAATATTTGCACAAAGGAGCACAGGCAACTCGCAGTAGAAGCTGTAAGGCAGGGTGCTGTCTTGTTAAAGAATGATAACAATTTCTTGCCTCTGAAGAGAATGATAACATATGCAGTTGTGCTCAATGTGTTATTTTAGATGTTTGAATCATTATTTCTGTCTTAATGAACAATTTATGAAACTGTTGTCCATACTTTCTATGTTTAATGTGAGTCACTATGTACAGTAGAGCAAACATAGTGCCACTGATCTGATTTGTGTGAAGAGAATATGTGAGTACAAATGAAATGCCTTGTAGTGTTTCAAAGCATTTTGATTCATAATCCTGTAATGCTTTAACAAAATATGTGGTTGCAGAACAAAATATCATATCAGCTTTTATAACACAAGGGTAACTTTCTGTTTCTGGTTTTGTCTTGGAATCCCGTGGTACATATTATTTTCCCAGTTGCTACATATACGCATCTGTGCTTCTAAAAAAAGTCTACCCTTCTTGTTTCTGGAACTGTCATGTTTAATTTTGTGTCTCCGTAGCAAGTTTCTTGTGTAGCCTTTGTTATTACTAGCTTGCTCAAAAACATATGCACAACTACAATGCTTACCATTCTTTTCATATCGTCTTGTTTAGTTGACACTAACTACAATGAATATACATGCTCAGGTGCCCAGCTTGCAGAACATATGAGATATACTCTATTGCGGCGAAACAAGCTTCAAAGTTTCAGATTTTGTTCCTGTGCTTGAGATATACTTCATGAGATGATGAACCAAGAATTTAAGGCTGATGAGATGATTTTGTTCCTGTGCTTGAGATGTTTTTATGCTTGACTAAACCATTGTTGTATTAAACTGATGATATATTCTTGTTCTGTAACGATGCATGAGAAGTTGCGTGACCAACAGATCAGTTTGTATGACTGTTACTAGATTTTTGTTGATGAAACTTCGATTCGTATGACTGTTCAAACCTACCCAACAAATCAGTTTTTGTGTTCAAATCCTGTAAAAAAATATCCACGTTATTTGCTGCTGCTCATGTGCTGTGAAACACATGGGTGCCAACCCTGTCCACCAAACAACGTTGGATAAGTTGGAGGGGTTTTGGGGCGAGTGTTTTCACCTGGGAGGTGTTTTGGGTGTGATGAGTGTTTTCACCCAAAACACTAGGTAATATACATAAAAAACACCCTAAAACTCCTCTGCCAAACAAGGCCTTAAAGAGAACTTTGCTAATCTTTGTTCGTGGTAATTCTCGTGCGTCAGCTGGAACTCGCTTAAAACAGCGGCCCCGCTGTCAAACTGATCCATAATCGATAGCTTGTGCCTGGCTTCGTGCGCATGCAAAATCATTCAATTCACATACATTATTCTAATTTTACGGTTTTGCTAAGTCTCAACTAGCTGCGTCTCAGCTAGCTGGTCTTCGTCTTCCACGCGACGGCGGCGGCGCCAAGCCGAGCCGGAGCCGCCGCAGCCGCGGCTGGCCGCGGCGGAGGCGAGGAGTAACTTAACTGTGTGGGGGGGGGGGGGGGGGGTGCAGGGGTGCGGGGTCGCCGGAGTTGGGGGCGGGGCTTAGAGGGACGGCCGGGGCGGCGGCGGACCGGCGGTGGGCTGCGGTTGGAGGAGGGCGGGACGCCGAGGCGGCACGGGTGGCGGCAGCAGGCGGTATGGCCGGCGGTATGTGGCGGCGGGGTCGCCGGAGTTGGAGAAGAAGGGATGACGTCGTCGACTGAGCCTAAGCTACGTCTCAGTCGACTGCATTGTAGACACTCCCCTAATTTTACCCATAACAATCGTATCTGCCCAATCCCCAGCTAATCGAGCTATAGTCCATTTGAAGCGGATAAAACAACACAATTTAAAAACGTACTCACAGTGCATCGCTACGCAATCATAATATTGGCGCGTCCCGGAAGCTGCCGTCCACCATCCCCAGATTCCATCGGGGAAGCACCGTACCATCCATGGCCGTCCACGCTTGCTGATTGACACGTGTTCAAACTAACACGTGTGCCGTCGTCTTCTTCAAATAGCTCCGCCTCCATTTTTGGCCCCGCCGCAAGAAGAGAAGGGGGAGAGAAGAGATTTCTGAACCGTGCGATAGATTTTGTATATGCCAACTTGTTCCCTCCAAACCCAATTGCCATTTGCCCGATCGCGCGGCGGGAGATGCCACCCCACGAGCGTAAAGCGCAGCCGGGTCGCCGGATGCTGCCGGCGGTGTGCCCGTGCGAGGCCATCTCCCCGGGGACGCTGCTCGCGTCGCTCCTCACCCTCGCGGCCGACGTCGCCAGCCGTGACGCCGGGGCGTTCCCCGTGCTCCGACGAGGGGCCGGTGAGGCCCTGCGTATCACGGGCATCCTCCTCGCCTTCCTCGAGGAGCTCCGCGAGGCCGGGCCGCCGCTCCACGGCAGCGGCGCCGCGGTTCTTGGCCTGTCCGAGCTGCACGTGGCGATGCAGAAGCTCCGGTTCTTGCTCCTGGACTGCGCCAGGAGAGGGGCGAGGCTGTGGGTGCTGATGAACGCCGAGCTGGCCGCCTCCGAGCTCCGGTTCGTTCGTCCTCGGCTCCGTGGCCACGGCGATGGACGTGCTGCCGGCGGACGTGGTCGGGGCGTCCGTCGAGGCCAGGGACCTCGCGAGGCTCGTGTCAGAGCAGGCGTGGCGCGCAGCGGTGCGGCCTGACGCGGACGACGGCCGCGCGGCGCGGAGCGTGCGCTCCATGCTCGCCAAGTTCGCGAGCGGCGCCACGCCGCACGCCGAGGACGCGAGGATGGTGCTCGGCCGCGTCGGCATCGAGACATGGTGGGACTGCGCCGAGGAGGCGGCTTTCCTGGAGGCCGAGCTGTTGCAGCGCTTGGAGGACGGCCGCGAGAACGACAACGACCTCGTGCTCATCACCGGCCTAATGGCGTTCCTGGTGTACTGCCGTGTTGTCTTGTTCGACCGGGTTGATAATAAGAAGATGGCTGACGCCGGGCCGCCCGAGCCAATGCCAGCAGCGACCTGCGCGGCGTGGACCAGCCAGAACCAGGAGGCGCTGCTGTGCCCGATCACTCTGGAACTGATGACCGACCCGGTGACCGTGGCACCGGCCAGACGTACGACCGGACGTCCATCAAACGGTGGGTCAAGAGCGGCTGCCGGTCATGCCCTGTCACCGGCGAGAAGCTCCGCAGCGCCCAGTTCGTGCCGAACGTGGCGGTCCGCGGCATCGTCGAGCAGCTTCTCATCAGCAACGGTACCTCGGTCCACGAGCAGCCGAGCAGCAAGCACCGGTCCGCGGTCGACAAGACCGTGGCGGCGTTCGGCCCGGCGGCGGCCGGCGGTGTGCGCCTCGCCGTGGCCTGCCTTATCACCAGGCTGTCCAGGGGCACACCGGACGAGCAGAAGAAGGCGGCGTACGAGGTCCGGAAGCTGGCGAAGCGCAACGTGTTCTACCGCGCGTGCCTCGTGGAGGCCGACGCGGTGCCGTGGCTGCTTCACCTCCTCTCCTCCACGGACGCGTCCGTCCAGGACAATGCCGTGGCCAGCCTGCTGAACCTCTCAAAGCACACGGCCGGCCGGCGGGCGCTCGTCGAGGCCGGCGGGCTGAGCCTCATCGTGGACGCCGTCAATGTCGCGGCCAAGGTGGAGGCGCAGCAGAACGCGGCGGCCATCCTGTTCTACCTCTCGTCCAACAGCGACTACTGCAGGGAGATCGGCCGCATCCCGGAGGCCATCCCGACACTGGTCCACCTCATGAGAGAGGGCACCTACCGCGGCCGCAAGAACGCGCTGGTGAGCCTCTACGGGGTGCTCCATGGCGCGGCCAGCATCGCGAAGGCGGTGTCCGCCGGCGCCGTGGCCGTGCTCGCGAACCTCCTGTCCGGTGACCGCGAGGACCTCGTGAACGATTCCATCGCGCTGCTCGCGAGGCTCGCGGAGCAGCCGGCCGGCGCGACGGCCGTCCTGGCCAGCTCGGAGCTCGTCACGAGCCTCGTCGACTTCCTCGGCGCGTCGTCGTCTCGGTCGGGGAAGGACCACTGCGTGGCGCTGCTGGCCTCCCTGTGCCGGCACGGAGGTGACAAGGTCGTCGCCCTGATGGGCAAGATGCCGGGGCTGATGCCTGCGCTGTACGCGCTCATCGCCGACGGCAGCCCTGCGGCTGGCAAGAAAGCAAGGTGGATCATCAACGGAATCCACCGGGTCTACGAGCAGCGCCAACCGCCACCGCCGGCTCCTGACCGTGTCATTCGAGTATAGCGTTCGTGTCCTAGCTCGCCTTTTTGAAGAGCAAAGGATGGATCTTCCATACTACGATGGTGATGTGTGTACGTAAGGTTGTACAGAGAAACAATTTGCAGAAAGATTTGTGTTTAGACTAGAAGATACTTTTTGTCCCCAAATATAAGATGTCCTAGAAGGCGATTTGGGTCATATGGCCAGCTAGTACTACTATCCAGACCGTCAATAATTGCATTGGGATGGGTTCTGTCAGACTTTGTCAGTGCATGCTGTGCCTTTAGAAATCGCTGTATAGGCGTATAGCTCTCACGAGTCCTAGATTCAACAATATACGTAGACATTTAATGCATCGTCAGATGGGCATTCCGTCTCCTTTGACGTTGGTTTTCTTGTCCCGTCGGTACAGAAAGTCATTAGTAATATTGTTCTTGTCGTACATCTTGCTCCGTTATCAAAACCCTGGAACGACATTTGTAAAATTAACTAGGTCGAGTTCCCTCGGGAATAAATTTTTAGAGCATTTGCTTCCACTATTCAGAATCGTGTTTCAAAATATCGAATTTTTTGAAAAAAAAAAGAATGAACATTCCAACATTCTGTGCTCACACACAAGTTTATGAACAAAGATATTTTCTTGTGGCCGGTGTCAAAACGACAAAAAAAATATTGGGTGGTACGTCGTTTTGTAACACCAAAATTTGTCTTTCTACACAACCCACAAAAAATGTCTTCCTTTTTTATGAAAATTTGTGTGTGAGCATAAAATATTTGGATGTATGCCCAAAAAAAATATCAGATTTTTTGACAGTTTAAATTATATTTTTCATTATGAGAGTATCTAGCGCTCCCTTTTCTTCTCAGTTGTTCGCAATCAGGGAACTGCCGCCTAGAAGTGGCGAGAGGACAGTGGTACATAATCTTGCTCTGGTGCCAAAGGACGGTGAAAGGCGGCGCCGGAGCGGGAGGTAGAACTGACACCTCGAAGTGGTGATTTCTCGTTTGCGCCATCGTTGGAATCAGTTGAGCAACGACGACGCCTAGGCCTTATGTCTGCAGAAGCATGGGATTGGTGGAGAAGAGGGTGTGAAGCTAGCACAGACGAACGAGCTGCATATTGCAGTTCTGTTTCGGGAAGAAGCAGAGTTTAGTGTGGTGGCTGGCATACAACATGGCACAAATGGCGACGATGCTGATGGCGTAGGTCAATCTCACTCCTGCACGGGCGGTGGAGGTAGCAACCACTCTGCCGCTGGTGCCGTTGTCCCAGGCGCGTCTTGGCTTCCTTCGCCGACACATGTAGTGCCGTGGGCAGGTCCGACCACTTCTTGATCTACTGCATCATGGAGAGCTCGAGGGCCTGTTTGAACTCCTTGTCATCAGACTCCTCCTTCACGATGTACCACGGTGGCATGGGGGCACGCGTAGGCGGCACCGCCTCGGAAGCATGTGTCGTGAAGTAGGAGCGGCACCCCTGGTAATGCTCCTACAGGAACCGACGGTGATGGATCTCCGCTACGTGCACCTCCGTACGCCTAAGGGTCCAGACAGTGGAACTCTTTCCGGGTTCAGGTGTCTCGAGAGGTGGACGTCGGGCCAGGGCGCGGGTCTGGTCTCTTGCCAATACCTTTGTGCCCTATACACTAGCACGTTCATGCGCTCGTGTTGTGGCGGCGCCCTTGGCAGCGTCAAAGTGAAAGGGCCAGGGATTGTACCTAAGACCCCGACACCTCGTGGTCGTGCTTCAACAATTCAGGTGTACATCCAGATATTATATGTTTGCACACAATTTTTGCCTTGTCAAACAAAACATTTCTCATGATTTTTTTTGAGTAGCAAAAAAATGTCTTTTTCCTCGTGAATTTTGTGCACAAACCAAAAAAAATGTTCGATGTACACCATGTTTTTTAAACTTTTGACATTTTGATATATGTTTAAATACATTTCTGTAATGGGAGCATCTTCTCCTGTGAGCCAAAACAATGTCTCATAAATAGGGAGCTAATTTTTTTATTTTTTGCTATATGAAAGAGAAAAAAGATGGTGCGTGTGCACACTTTATGAATATTAGTGTTTTAGACCAAATTCAGATTTAAGTTAAATCTTTTGAAAATTGAAATTGTTCTTAGGTGTATTTACATGTGCCAATATATTTATTGTAATACAACGGAGAATGATAAAAAGTAGATGGTGAAAATGGGCAAAATGAACACTTATCCCGCCGTTTGGGGGCACCCACGCCCATTTGTCCGAATACCACCCAAACGGATATACATTTAAGTGTGTCCGAACAAAATATAGGGGTTCCCGGTGGAGATGCTCTTAGGTAAATATAGGGATGAACAAGAATACAATGTTTTGCACCATATGTCGGCGCAAGGGGCATAATAAGATAACACGTAAGGTGTCAAGTGGGATCCCGCCAAAATCTCACTTCTAGTTTCTTGTTCAACTTTTGAGACGCAAAATTAGAATTAATTTTACCAAAATAAACTAGAAACTATAATATGGCAAGACCGTCTTGCATCTATAAGACTCTAACTACATGCCCAGAGCGCGATGACACACCAAGGCAACGGACGAAGATAGGGAAATGCACAAACTGTGGAGTCACCGTACACCGGAAAAATACATGCAGCAAGTTGTCGACGGTGAAGTAGTGAAGTGCATTTGTGTCAACGTTAGGATTTTTAAACTGGATTTAAGATCACAGCCTACTCGTTGTTCTTAGTTTTTGTTTCCTTAAATTAGCTTATAATTTTAGATTTGTTTTTTCGAAAAGGGGCAGTCCCAGCCTCTGCATCGATTGATGCATGCAGCCTTTATTAATTTATTAAGGTTCAAGTATTACAAAGGCCTTTATTAAGCTTATAATTTTAGATGTGCGCTTTGTCAAGTGAACGATGGTTATGACCATGCAAAAAAACGATGGTTATGGTCCAGGTAAGTCAGATGATGGTGCAGGATAGCTCCTTCCGTTTTGTACCATCGTTCTAAACCACCGGTGCATGCATTGAATGCATATGAGCAAATGGGCTACATGCACTATTCGAAAACGGCGCTGCTATACATACGACGTTTTGTGTGACTCCTGTACTCTTCGTTCTAAATTAATTGACTTCCATTTGTTACACGTATAGAACGGAGGGCCTAGCAGCGACCTTGCGCGACGCGAGGGCAAAGAGCAGTTTTGGGTTCGGGTTTGGGCGACCGCGGGACATGGAATCGGACTAGCTCTCCTGGTAGGCCTCACCTCTGTAACGGCCTTGTTAAAAAAAACCTCTCAAACGGCATTTATTTACGTTTTCTTTCTTGGCCCTTTTGCTCATGCTTGGACGTAGTACGTGCTCTAGCACGCTAGCAGCCATTCTATACGGTGCTCTAAAACTAGTGATCTAAATTTTGGAATTTTTTTTGGAACATGAGATCCGACGGTGGGACAGAGAGAGGCACATCTGACAGTCACCGGGTGTCGAGCTCGATTTTGGCTGGCGGGGGTCATCGGGGGCCGAGGAAAGAAAACGAGGACGCTGCAGGGACCGGAGGGCAGACGGAGGACGCAGTAAAATCTGGCATCGCCGTACTGACTAAGCGCTTAGAGATCATCAAGGAGCATCGGCTCGCGGACCGACAATCACATGGGGTCGCAGCGGGCGCTAATCGACATTGGTAGGTTGATGTTGTAACCATCTCGGCGGCGACGGACGAGGAACAACCGGAATCGACGGATTCGTGCGGTGGCATCTCAAAATTTAACGGCAGACGTGGCAGTTTGTGGCGGATGTCCCGGGCGGCGAGAATAAGCCGTGAGGTGGCGGCGAGATTGGGCGGCTAAGCATGGTGATGCTGCCGCTGACCCGCTCTCGTGTCACGAGCGACGGCACACCCCATTAGGCCGGGAATCTATAGTCCAATCGAAACGCACGACGTGCACCATGGCCGTGGCCGTCGATTCCCCTCTGATTGGCTGGGAGTGGGCCCCTTCTGTCAGAAACAGGGTAAAAAAAACATAATGGATTAGTGTTTTTTTACCTTGTCACTCTAAATTGGTGTTTTTTGTGAAAAAAAATCGAAATTTGCTATTTTTTTGCGGCGATGCTCCAAATTGTGTTTTTCCTTTTACTTTTTTTTTTTGCGAACAAGGATCATGATGCTAACGCGAAAGGGAATATCACTATTGTGGGTTTGGGTTTGGGCTGGACTTTAGGCACGAAGTGAAGGAACTATCGTAGCAAGCACTAGCCGGAGGAACTGTCGTACATACATCGTGTAGGAATTGTCGTACGTGAAGCAATTTCGATTCGAAAAACAAGATACATCAAGAAATACACTGGCAAACCTGCAACTCGAGCAACGTGATTGGTGAAGAAAATAGGAGCATCGGGACCTACCACCCGAAACGAATTTTCGTAGAAGTACAGTTTAAACTGTTACTCTCTCTGTTACATATTTGATGACTCACATATACGGATGAGTCACGTAGATATGGATGTATCTAACACTCAAACGAGTCTAAATGCATATATATCTACATACATATCTAAGTCAACTAATATGAAACAGAGGAGTAGTAGTACCCCTCCGTTCCACAATGTAATACGGAGTATGTTCTAGCTAGCTCACATGTTGGTCAGGTGCAAACCCAAATGAGTGTACATACACATTAAAATATGTCTACATACATCTAAATACATATGACCGTGGACAAAAGCTAAAACATCTTTAGGAGTATTTAGGAAGGGAGTATTATATTATATTTAGAACACTTTATATTAATCGACCGAGGGAGTAGGACATAGGGCTTTTACCCATCCCGAGTGCTGAATCTACGTACCTTGTGTGTCTCGCCTTCTCAATCTAGAGGAAGTCAACTGACACTCTCCCCGTGTGACCTACAACCCTTTGGTTTGGATGAGTTTACCCGTGAAAATAAGGTCGGCGTAAAGCTTTCATCAACCGTGAAAGCAGAGAACATCCTAAGATTAAACCACCTTCCGTCATTCCTTGTAAATGTTGTATTTGAAGGAACAAGTCACTTTCCCTTACTGTTTACCTAACAACATTTCTTTCTTTAATCATATTGCTCCCTTCTAATGGAAATGCCTTTTTCTGTACCCTGCTGCGTCTTTGATCTCTTTTGCCCATGTGGCCTTGGTGTCACCTTGTTTCGACATGTGACTAACACCTGATAATTCATTTGATTTATTTTCGAAACGATAACCCATTTAGATTTGTCTTTCTTCTCCTCCGTGAAATATTCATTTTCATATACAAGCCATAAACATATACGGTGGTTATAGGGGGAAAATAGTACTCCATCTGATATGTTTTAAATGTTGCGAAGAGATAACTGCCGAAGTGCAAATGCATAGTATAAGTGGCGACAATAAATTAGAATCAGTGAGTAACATAAGGAAACCAGGAGGCAGGTTTGTTCGTGCGAAGACAAACACCTTGCTCAAGTATTATCTCGATACTTCCCGCACAATAATCATAAAGAGAGTTTTTTTCGATCCAAGATTAACTGAAGTGATAGCACGCTTTTGAGCTTTGACGTCATTGCATAAAAAAAATCCAAGCCGGGCGGGATTCCCTTGAACGAGAACAGGGACTTCAGCAACACAACATGAACCAAGATTCAAATAACTAACTGAAGAGGCCACAAGTCGACTGATTTCACAACATGAACCCTGTCACACCGAGCTTTGAGTTAGCATCCTGAGAAAAGAGGTACCAATCACATTAGCAGACCAAACGGATCAACCAATCGCTATCTCGCTTGGACGCAAACACCTCCATAACTGAAGAAACCTGCTGCTAGAAATAAAAATCCAGAGGAAATACAGATAACCCGCACCACAGAACATATCAGTAGATGGTTTTTGTTACCAAGGGCAAATGAAATACAAGAGAACAGTGGGAAGACCCCAACAGATGAGCTGATAATTTTTGTTAATAAACATAGTATTAGACTGCTACAAAGAAGTCTGATGTGCAGCCAAGATATGCTGACAAGGCCTAGGGTTTAAAATTAGCGCCCAGGCCTTTCTACTCTTACAAACTGATAAAGACGTCTGCTTGGTTTCCTGCAGGGCTTTTATAGGCTGACCGGCGAATCAGACCATTAGCAACCTGCCTACCAGGAGGGCTCATCTATCTATACAAGTACACATGTCACCATGCATCACGTAGGCCGCCTTGGCTTCTTAATGGATTGTTCGTTCGGTCAAGGTGTGGGGCATACCTATCCGTAACTGATCCTGCAGCCCAAGCCCCATCTTCCGAGTTTAATCTGTTCCTTCGTCCGTTATCCAAACCCCCTCCATAATCTCTGAAACGCCCATCATAGAATGCTGCTTCTTCGCCCATGCCAGCATCTGTTGGAGGTCCATATGCACCACTAGTGCTCTCTTGGCGAGAATACCTCTCAACAGGAGCAATGCCAATCGCATTGTATCTGGCATACTCGCGATCGGTGTATTCATCATACTCGACATTGGGTGGATCACGATGCAATGGAACAGCTGTCCGGTCCATTGCATAATGTGCATGTTCCAATTCTCTCGAGTTCATAAAGGGGTCATGCCTTCCACCATATGAAGGGGATCATGCCTTGTGCGACCATCATGCCCCCTTCTTCTCTGATCTGAAGCGGGACTCAGCCTCTTTCTACTAACATAACCATCACTACAATAATCCTCACGGTGACTCATCCTCCCCCTATCACCACAACCATCACTGGTATAGTCCTCACGACGACTCGACCTCCTTCTATCACCATCACTGGAAAAATCCTCACGGCGACTCGACCTCCTCCTATCATCATAACCATCACTATAATAATCCTCGCTTTGCCATCGCGCGTGTCTGTCTTGGCTGTTGCTTCCAGGATAACTGTTATGATAGTCCATTCTTCGGTCTTCCGGAGAAGAGACCCTTGATCTCTTTTGAGGATATCTTCTGTCCCTATATGAATTTACTCCCATATTATTCCTCCCCTTTGTTCTACCTGATCCCCTTCCGTCACTGGATTTGAATTCGCGAGTCTTTGACGGTCTCTGGTCATCACTGTGCCGAGGATGCCCTTTTGATGTGGAAGAACTACTGAGGTCACGGTTTCTGTACTTGTGAGGCAGAGCATTCAGTTCTGTGTGATTATGAAGACACTGAGGATCTTGAACTTTGTAACAAGCATCTCTTCCAGTTTCCATGTAGGACTTTCCTCTGTTCTTTTCCTTGTGTTCATGTCTCATTCTTGATTTGTCACCTGAAGTATGTATTTCTGTTGCTTTGTGAGTATCATTGCACTGAGGATTCTTTAGCTCCTGCTTACCAGCATAGGATTCAGAGTCTTGGTGGGTACCTCTTCTGTTTGAAGTAGTTGTCTTCGCACATGCAGGCTTTTCTCGAGAGCGGTCATCAACATGACCTGATGTAATTCTCCCAATAGTTAAACCAGATTTATTACTTTCCTTCCCAGGGATCTTCTCCTTTTCAAATATCAAGTCACGCCCATATGCATTTTCTCCCTTATGAGTCTCTTTCTCTTTTCCAGATTTGGTGTCGTTTTTATTCTCTTCAGCCTGTTTCTCACCTCTCCCTTTTCGACTAATATGTTCCCTCGAGTTATTCGTAGCTTCTTTTTGGGTTTGGTCGGCTTCTTCTCTGCATAGCTTGTTTGACATCTCTGTAGTTCCTGTTGAACCTTGATCAGTGTTCATTTCCCTTTTACCAGCCACTTTTGATTTCTTCTTAGCAAATCGCTTGTCTATCAATATCTGCAACAGGAGTATGGTCCATGCAATGTGCTCCAATAGTTTCAATTTCTGTAATAGAAGGTAACCTAATATCTCTGTAGGGTGTTCCAATAGTGTCTACTATTTCATGGTGTCTGCCAGATATTAACAGAAGTTAGTTGTTCCGAGAAGCAAGTGAGGAAAAACTTTGCAAAACAAACAAGAATTAACATACCCACAGTACATGATAATTCTATCATCCAGGTGCCAAGCACGTACAATTTGGCCACGCTTTCTCTCAAAGGAAATGTTTCTGTGGTAAACAATTAGATGTAATAATGAGACAAACACACAAACTGCATAAACTATAAGCAATTAGTTCAAAAACACAAAGCACCTTGGCAAACACTTTTTGTGATATGACACTGGACAACGTCTGCAGACTGCAAGCCACAGTGCCATGTGAGTACTGTCTTCCATCTTTCCACATTTAGAGCACCAATGTGCAGGACATGTAAATGACATCCCACCAGCAATCTTTTTCTCCAACTTGCAAGCTCCATCAGTGTCATCCGGCTCAAGTAATTTGGCAATACAACTGGGGTGGTAGAAGTGCCCACAAGATGCTTTATAGCATTGGAACACCTAGAAGAATACACACTTAAGAAACTTGGAAGAACAAGAGCCATGAAGATATGAGAAGGAAGATACACACTTGAGGATCATACCCATGAGCCTCAATCACATGCACACGAGTGTTCAAGATGTATATACTATACTATGTACTTTATGTGTATAGTAACTGTGTAATATCCCCATTGTATAGGGGGTTCCTGCATATTTAACCCACCTGTAAGTTTATTTATGGAGGCCTATGGCCTCATGGATAAGCATAAAAGGAAGAAGGCACCGACAAATATCAATAACAACACAGCTCAGTTGCTCACAATTCAAAATACATGAGAATGAAAGAAATCATGCAACTGGATTTGAATGTTTTCAGTTAGTAAGGCACATGATGGAGGGTGCTACTCCCCTGGGAGGGACGGAACTGGAAAGTCCTTCCCGTTCGGGGAGGAAACGTACAAAGCCCCACACGTTCATCTAATGCTATCATCTGATATCGTTAACCAAGGGGGTCCGCTATCATCTGAGCGAAGCCTCCGTTAACCAAGGGGTGGGAGCAATGTTCCTCCTTTAACTATTGACTTGAACCGACCGGCTCAGGATCAGGAAAATATTCGGCAATATGCCGAAGAAATAAGGGATTATAGAATTGACGAGCAATTTGAGAGTTTCAAAAACAATGAGGACACTAAACCGCTCTATGATCAATTATGTGCCTACGTGGTAAGCAACAAGCATACTCGCTACATGAAGATAAAGAATTGTCTTTTATAACTCCCCAACTACAAAAGGCCCCGTGATCTCAACAAACCAACCACATGTTCACATTCTTGTAAGGAAGATGCAACATGTTACCTTAGCATTTGGCCCATCAGATGGCTCAAGATCTCCACAACTGAAACATTGGTGTTGCTTATATTCACAATTCTTGCACATATAATGATCTATTTCCTGTGAATATGCAAAAATGGCAGTCACAAATCTGAGCTTGGAATACATAAGAGCTGCAGGACCAGTCACAAAATAACCTTGAAAGTACCTGTAGCTGTGCAGTGGTTAAACCAAGACTTTCACAATTAGAGTCTATTCCATCTTTCTCTCTGGGATGGAAGGCCCTTCTGCATTGTCCTACACAGCTACATAAAATCGAGGATAGAATCAAATTGTTGATTAAGGAAATCAACCTATGTGTATGAAGTTTATAAATTACTGACATAAAACATGGAATTGATGGCGTCTATCTGTTCAATTTGCTGGATTTTTTTGGGTAATTCCAAATATACCGGCTTGCTTGTAACTAGAAGTTTACTGGTGTATTCCAGTGGGGTGCTTTTTTCCTTTCCCTTTCTTTTCATATTTTCTCAAGTTTTGACCTTCTGTCAACCTTGAAGCAACATTAGTTCTTAAATTCTTTTGAAATTGTTTCAGAAGTACCATAGCGCAGTGTTGTTCTAGAGAAGTAGAGATCATCAGATGAACAATGCAAATGTCGCACAGCCCAATGCAAATGATAGCCAATTCATCCCATATGAACACTTTATTGTCTTATGTATTTTAGACGAAGCGCCACATTCATTCCATATGATAGCCAATTCAATTATATATATCTTCAGCCTTTCTGAAGTAGCCAAAGAAAACAATGTTAAGGTTTTCAAAGGAATACGAGTTTCATTGGTCTGACACTACTCTCACTGTCGCACAGCCCAATGCAAATGTTAATCACATCATCCTTACCTTAGCAATTTCCCTCCATTGTCACATATTGCACATAAATTATCAGTACCACCATCATCATCCCCATCATTGCCAATATCACCATCATCGTCACTATCATCATCGTTGCAGCTGTAATCATCATTGCTCTTGTCATCACCATTACCTTGATCATCAGTATCGTCATCGTCGCAGCTGTAATCATCATCATTGTTCTCTTCGTTGCCATTGTAATCATCATCACTATCATTCTCCAAGTCTTCTTCATCGCCACTACTGCTTGCAACAGTTGGTTCTTTTGTACACACACCCTGAAAAACGGGCTGATTCAAATGAAAAGTAGAAAAACATGATACAATGGAAAGATTTGATAATATTTTAGAAGATTTCAAAGAATGCAGATCTAGTCTGTGTTTTTTAATATTTTAATATCAGAAGGTTAGCTTCATAATGTACCTCTCTGATGTTCCTGGAGGTATTCTCAGTAAACATTTGAAGAATCTGTGTGTGCAAAAAAGAGTCATGTCAAACCCAAAGAACAAAGTCCAAAGTCATTCAAAACAAGTAACTCCTTTCCATGTCCTTCAGGTTTCGCGAAGAGGATTGGAACGATGGCTGTAAATTGTAACTGTTCTCAACAGGAACATGGTACTAACCATGTCAACTGGAACCAAGGGAGTTATGGTGCCTACATAGGATCATAGGATCGTCATCATACAACCCTGTTTGGGAGTTGTAGTGTGCAACTGTGCATTGACATAAGTAGGTCGAAAAGATACATTCATATATTTGACTAATGTGTCTATAAATGTTGATGCACTTATGCATCAAGTTCAGTTAAACATATCTCATAATCTTACTTCATTTGCATTCTATAAATTAACCATTTACAACAAAAAGGTTAGCACATGCAGAGAGCGAATATAAATAATTAGATCAACACAGCTCAAACCAAGAAATGGTATATCAAATTTTGCATGCTTGGATAGCCTGTTGTCAGAATCATTATCCCACCCAATCCTAAGCATGATCACTTTATCATACTTCCCGTCCTACATAATCTTACTGTTCTACGTATGAACCTATGGAACTCCGATCCATCAATCGATTTGCAGCATGGTGCCTACCATGGTTTTTGAGTCGAGCGACTAGAAGCGACTAGTCGATGAGTCGCAAAATAAAGTCGACTCACTCGACTAATTGGTTGAGTCGAACGACTCAATCGACTAGTCTAGGTTTTTGAGTCGAAGAGCGACTTAAAGTTGGCCCCCCCGCCCGTCATATTTTTCCAATATTGCCCAGCTCCCCCCGTGAAACCTAGATCACCCCAATTCCCCCCCCCCCCCCCCCCCCCCCCCCCCGCCCGGAGCCAAAACTGCTTTGGCGCTCGCGACCCTCTCCCTTTGGCCGCCGCCGCAAGGCCATGGCACCGCCGCCTGGCTCCTGACCTGCTCCTCCCTGGTCTACGTCTCCCTCCGCATATCTCCTGTTTAATATCTTTAACGCCGAGTTAAGAATTTTGAGCCCACCGTCAGCTCGAAGAGACAAAGATCCACTCATCTCCACCAGAACAGAACGATAATACTGGAGGCCCAATTGTCGCGGCGCATGCGCCGCCGTTACGCTGCCCCCACTGCCTCCCTGCTCCCATCCAATTTAGCGCCAGCTGAACTTCACGGCGGCTGATTCTCCGACTCTGGACCTCCAGCTGCACCGCCACCACGCCAACACAGTTTGGAGAGTGTGGTGGTAATGGAGGATGGTGTGAGCACTACAGAGTTGCCGGACTCATAGCACATACTCTTGGAGTCTTGGATTAGTGCGAGAGCCTCGAGCCCTCAACGGAGATGCCACTGCGGATGAGCTCGACCGCGATTGGGTCGACGACCTACAGCACACCACATCCCCTACATCGACGCTATGGTCAATGAGATGATGCGGCTGCACCTGATAGGCCTTAGCCTCGTCTGGCACATGGCCCAGGAGCACACGGTGGTGCAGCCTACGAGATTCGCGCCAGCGTGCCCGTGCTGCCTTGCTGGTGAACACGTGAGCTATTGCTCGAGACGCGTCATGGCCCGACTGGCCCAACGATTTCTAGCCGGAGGGGTTAGGCAGGACTTCGGGACTCCAACGAGTTCATTGGCCGTCGCGTCGACTGTGCAGCTGGAGCTCCGGAATAGGTCAATCGGCCGCCGCAACCTCCAGGTTTTTGTTTGGAGATGGGGTGCCACAGGTTGGGGATGAAGTGGTGGGGCCCTTGGGTCACTCCGTTTTGTTCCTGTGAAGGTAAGTTGGCCTCCATTCCCGTCGAGCTGACAGTGGGCCCAGCAGTCTTAATACGGTGTCAAAGCTAAACAGGTGATTTGTGGTCTGTGCAACTCATTACCCCAAATACCTGTGTTTTGTGCAAGAAAAACTTGCGGTTGTGGTTCTGTGCAAAAAATGCGCCAACAAATGGTGTGATGTGCTAAAACCTCTAATTCATACAACCCTAATGATCTATATTGCAATCCTGACAACCTTCTCACCACATATAGATATAGTTGTGGGCCTAAGTGAGCACAGGCCCCATAATACCACTACCATGCATTAGCACTCGATCGCGAGAAGCATATCCTATGCCTTGAAGTTAAAATGGTACCATATCTTTATCATTTCGGATAGTTGGATTACAAAAACACTTATATAGATGGGACACTCAAGAAAGATTGTTTTTAGCTTAATTCATAAGGGGGGAAGAGGGGGACCAAAATTTAACCCAATATTTTCCTTAATAAGATACTTTTATCCCTAGCTTTAATTCCTAACCAAACAGACCTCTTATTTATAATTCTCTAACAAGATAATTGTTAGCTCCATCTTCCATTGATCTTGATATAATCATAGCGTACTCAGCTGTGCACCTCATCCACGGCCATTCTTTGCTGCAAATCTTCTGCTGTCATTTGTGGTTCTGGGAGCTGCCGTCAGGCTTGTGGTAATATGCGCAGAAGCACGAACACAGCAATCACTACCTAGGCACTAACAACCTTTGTAGGCAAAGGGTTTTTTGACCCCTGCCCTCATACTCCAGATGTAGACCCTCTCCTATGTTGCCAGTGTTGGATCAAGCATCCCCCCTCCCCCACATAGCACTATAACACTGCGACCATGTGCCTTGTCCCTCTCGGTACCTTCACGTACTACATCAACTGACATCATACCATGGAATTTGTGTATTTGTAAGAATTTCCGGCAGGAATCGCTTCCCATGAAATTTCTAGCATACCGATTGGAGCCTAAAGTATGTACATATAGTGTTACAGCGCCATATATTCTACATCGAGATTCGGTATGCATACCTTCGACTTCATCAAGGTTGGATCCTTCTCTGCAAAAAGCTTGATTATGGAATGGTGCTTCTTTAAGTCATATTCAGCAGGTTTGGTGTCAAATTTACTACAAAGAAACAATCAAATCATAAACCACATGAGTTAATAATGACGTGACAATAATAAATGATAAAGCAGAAGCATGTGGATGGAATACTTGAAAACTTCACAAAGGTGATCCAAAAGGCTTCTCTTTTGTTTTCTAGGCCACCTCCTCACAAAGTGGAGCATCTGAACTGTGATCAATATAGATCGAACAGTCTTCTCATAGCATTTTCGTGGTTTCAACAATTCTATCCAATTGCCCTCACTTGAAAGCACCAATATCTTTGGCTGCTCATAGTCAAGTCCTACCCTCCAAGCCACCACCTTTGTGTGCACTCTAAGGAGGCCGTTGTCCGCCAACCCTTGCAAATCAACCTTCTTGGAATCAAGACATGCTACTTCACCAAACTCATCGAACTTTACAGGCAAAACACTGAAACAAACAGGATCGCCGTTGCCTTCCTCAAAGTAATAGTTATCAACATCATTAAACCGCGGAACCAAATCATCATCATCATCATCATCAAACATCCTGGTTGATGGATCCTAGTAGAGATAAAAGTATAGATTTTACTTCAACAGAAACCAAACAGTTCATCAATTTAAAGTTATGAATCTCCTAACAAATTCAGAATGGACCAGAACAGTAACACTTGCAAAAAAAACCTAAAATAGTGTGCTATTATTAAGGGTGAACAAAAGGCGACAAATCAATTATCTAAATAAAATTAAATCGCAAAACCGTCATCATTGCTGAACTATGAAGAAATGATATATGTCAAAGGCAACCCCGCTGAGACTTAAGATTAACATATCAACATAATAAGTGAAACAAATCATGATAGTGACGATGGTTACACTAATAAATATTGCAAAGAAACATGCCAATCATATCTAAGATAATCCTTAAGTTTTCAGAATCTGAGATTGCTCAGAACTGGAGTTATCTCATTACCTTTAGAAACAGATAGGGACAAAACTTCAGACATTGTTAGTTAGGGCTCATTGTTTAGTGGATTCAGTGGTGGGGTTGTGAGCTCTGCTAGAACTCACAATCTGAAGAGCAGTTAGCTCCTAATTGACTAGATATCACTCATAGTTTTTTTGCTTCTGACCTAAACTTAGCCTTTCATAATGGATTCAGTGAACATGTCGAAATTAATTTGAAAGTCCCAAGATGTAGTCCAACAATGCCTATTAGCAGTAGAACTATTCTTATGATAGATAAACTAAAGAATCAATGTATCATTTGGAGTATTTGGCATATCTATATCAGTTATTTCCAGTAAAAAAAATGTTTGAACATTGTGGTAGCATTGTTCTACTTGGAGTGCCCAATGTTCTTAATTTTCTTTGGGATAACCACAAGGCTGTAGTTCTACCAGGAGTCATTTAGTTACTAGTACTGTCCTTAGAAAATTTTACTAGCACTGATTAACTAGGCCAATCATCCCATTACAGTCAGTTCTACGAACACAATAATCAGACATTTTTGTAGGTTATTACATACTTCCATCCGCACGTTTTCTTGCAAATGAGCCTAAAACTCCTTGTGCAGAATTAGAGAAGATGTTCTTCAGAAAAAAAATTGTGGGGGTTTCTTCAACAACAAAGAAGCAGCATAAGAAAACGTATCGCAGCGGTGATTATGCCCTAAAGAACATTATGAACGTACTCCGAGAAAACGACCCTTGCGCTTGCCTTGGTAAGAGAAAAGACGATCTTTGGAAACAACGGATAGATCCTAGACATGATCTTTGGAAACTGGGCAAGAATCGAAAAGAAAACTTTTTGAAGGACAGGTCTCGTCTAAAATCGCAAAGGCGACAGTGCTAAGAACCCTAGATTTCATCATACTGCAACACAAGAAACCCACAATAATAACCAAAAGGAATCGGCCAAGAACAGCGCGCGAGAAATCCGATTACAGGGAGCATCTAGAGGGCCAGGCGCCGGCGTAGGGAGAGGAATCGAAGTGAAGGGTGGTAACCGGGGACAAGAAGCGTACCTGCAGTGAGCAGAAGCGATTCCCCTTACCGAGCGCGGAACCCACAGGAGGTTTTCCGTCGGAGTAAACCAAAACGCAGGGGGGAGGCGAGCGAGGGACAGATTCGCAGGTTTTCCTATTGGACTTCAGCGTCGGCAAATCCCCAGGCACCGCCGCACCGCCCTATGGTGTAGAGGACTGACAAAGGGCGGCCCATGGGGTTATCCTTATCCGGCCCAGCGGGGACTGCGATTAAATGGCTTGCCCACGGCCCACGGCATGTCACGCCGTAACTGGCCCCTTCTATCCATTTCTGTTGTGCATATGAGATTGATAAAATAATGTACTAGAAATTCAAATATTTCAAATAATTAAAAGATACGATAAATCACATAGGCTCCGTCGTGTATTCTGGGAAAATTTTGTATCACTTGGATAATTGGTTTATCATTATATAGTTTTTCATATTCAATCTTAAAAGCTATTAAATCATAAGTGGGTAATCCAAATGATACATAATTTTCTCATAATACACAACAGATCATGTATGACTTACTGATTTTTTTATATTTCTGAATTCTCTTATTTTTCTGAAATGTTTGAGTTTCGAGTTCACTTTTTTTAGGCAGCCTCATCTGTTGGATGAACAACGAAGAGTGGATAGAATGGGGTGAGTTAGGTGTGACTTGTTGTGGCAAGTCACTGAATACCGGTCCACCCAATTGTGGGTTTTCACGACAAACAAGAAAGAGTAACTAAAAATCCAATCAATGACTATTGGTCTTTTTAGTTCTCAAAAATAAATTACTATCGTTTTTTTTCTAATATTGGGAAGCTAAGTTTCCTACTTTAAATTATTCACAAAAAATACTTTAAAATAATAAATATCGAAGGGTCGAAGATATATGGTTACGTGCTACGACATATTGAAAGATCGATATGGTCGACTAAAGGGGGTGAATAGTCGACTAACAATTTTAGCCTTTTGTTTTTAATTAAGGCTTAACAAGATATCGCTAGGTTGACTAGATGTACAGCTAGATGAGAACAACCTAGGTGATACAAACACGAAGTAATGCGCAACGAAATACAATTAATAAATGATAGAAGTGAAAAAGATAGACACGATGAGATGTTTCCCGTAGTTCTTCCAAAGGAAGTACGTCTACGTTGGACAGGTGTGGAGCCAGCTAGGCACTGCAATAGTACGGTTGTGCTCACCAAATCTCTGTGAGCTCCTCCCATGAGGAATTTGCTTGTTCCGCTATGAGCTGGACTTGAAGGTGTTGACCAAATCTTTACAACAATGTTGGGGCTCTGCACAATTGTGTTGGAGACTCCCAACAACGTCCTAACGCTTCTTACAACAAGGAGAAGCTTCGAAGCCCAACTAGCTGTCTAGGGTTCTAAGAAATCCAAAAGTTCCAAGAGGTAACAAGATCCGCTAGGCATAAGCAGGGTTATTCGAATTTCCTTTCCGTAAAAGTGTAGATCTAGATCTCCTCCCTCAGTCCTCAAAGTATCAAGGTGTTTGGCTTAGTGCAATGGGAGATCTATGAGGTTGAAGCTCAAAATTAATGGAGGAATGAGAATACGAAACTTGGCCACCTCTTGGAAAGAAGGGGGCTTTATATAGGGTCTCCGGAAATCTAACCGTTATGCAGCTTTCCCCGTCGCAGTGGTACTACCGCCCTAGGAGCGGCACTACCGCTGCGTAGTATTTGTGCAAGCCTCAGCTTGGGAACAACTCGGAATTGCACTGAGCAGCACCTCAGTGTGCGGAGCGGTGGTACCGCTGCGAGCGGTACTACCGGCCCACTACCGCTGTGGTACCGCTAACTACGACCCGAGTGTTCCGGAGTGGTACCCACAATGCTCAGTGTACGGAGGGTCATACCGTTGCTGGCGGTACTACCGTTCCACTACCGTCGTGGTACTGGAGCTAGCCTGCAAGGGTCTCAGCAGGGTGTAGCTTGCTTCACGCAGAAAGCGATACTATCGTCGTGCTACCACTAAATCTGACCAGAGGGCGATTTGGAGCGGTAGCCGCTCCGGTAGTACGGCTCCCACGCAGGCAGCGATACTACCGCCGTGACGAATTGAGACATATAGAGAAACGCAGAACATGGATTTCAGGGTGAGATTCTCTCGACCAAAACTGGGATGCAAGTGGGGTGATTTAGGGTTGTGCTTGTGTGGAAGCGAATCCCCGGTACCTTTCGATAACACACACCCCCTATGTATAGTACGGGGTCCTATAACCGAAAAGACAAAGGTCTTCGAAAGGTCCATCTTCTTTTTGATCAAACAAGAGGGGTATGTAGTCACGTGAAGCACCTAAAACAACTTAACACACAATTATTTAGCTAATTATTTTCTTATCAAACACTAAAACCGATTAGAGATCGAAGGGCTCTTTCACATATCACCTCAAATTACGCATACAACTTCGCAAACGAAGTAGCAACAAACTATCAAGCGCACGACGAAGGAGTGACTTAGGCGGAAGAGCTACTTGGAAAGTTTGTCGCGTGAAATTTTTTAGCGCATCGACCATCCACTCCGGACCTGCCTTATCTTGGAGTTGGGCACCCACAGATGTAAGAACAACATGATTTTGAAGATAATGTCAGTTGGATGCTTAATCACTTTTCATTAGATAATAAGCTTGTGACATATATGCCAAAGAGGCCAATACTATGCAATGAAAAGAATCTTAATCTGCTACGTCGTTAGCCTGAGAAACCTGAAATAATCGAACTAATTTGTGCAAAAGAGGCACGACACTAGTTGCACTCCAGTAACTGGCGCAACACACTCCAAGCAAACTTAGCAACGAAACAAGAGAAGAAGATATGCGAGGCCTTTTCAGGCACCCACAAAAAGGGTGGAGGAGCCGTTAGCACGGCCATGACAGTTGGCCACATTAATACTTGATGGAAGGCGATCGACGAAACGCTAGCATACGAATACATTTTGAGATGCACCTTAGCCACAGAGTGATTTTTGAAGTAAACTTCTACATTTGAGCATCGATCAAACTGACTGAACGCTTACCTAATAGGTCGAGGGTCAAGAAAAGAATGTCGAGACCCTCATATAAAAAAGCTTTGTCAATCAATGTATTAAGGACCATATGATAGTTAATCTTGAGCCTCGATGTTTATTGGAGTGAGCGATCCCCCTAGGCAGATGTGAGACCACTCCATGGATATGTTCAGACTCATTCGCCAATGAAAGGATGATAGAGAACCCTTTGGAGACAAAGTTGAAAAGCAGAGGCAAGATGGGGTCCTCTTAACGCACCCCTCATTTGTTTAGAAAAATGGGTTATCAAATAGTCCCTCTCCACAAGAAAATCCCAATGGAAACCCATGCGCACATGGAGCGTGGGTATTTACACGTCTATTTTTTTCGGAAATTCCTGATATCTAGAAACATCAATTTTTTACTGGACCATAATGATTTGCCGTTTCAAATATCCCAAAATCACCGTGAAAAAACGAGAGATACTACTATTCCAAGCCGCTGTATATGCCAAACCGGCCGCCGGCATCCGGGGTGGGTCCGACGCGTTGTCCACGTCAAAGAACATCTGCGTTGATCATGCCAAATGTCACATCAAGGTGGAGTGTTTTGAAAAAAACGCAGTGGGGCAGGCTGGACAAAGCAAGGCAAAGGCCGCCAACCTGCTCCGTGGGTTTTGACTGCTTCTCCTCTTTCTCTCTACCTCTTCTTCCCAGCCGCGCGGGCTCTCCATCCATCATCTCACCGGAGTGCCTGCCCGCCGGCCCTCCTCCTCCCCTTCCTCCCCCATCCACTCCTTCCGCGCCGAACTACCACGCTCCACCCTCGCGGCGCAACCAGCCCACCACCTCGACCCGGCCTCTGCATCACCGTGCGCTCCCGGTCCCACTACCGATCCGCCCCCCTTCAATCGGCGCCGTTGTTCCGGCCAGCGCAGATCCCCATTCTGCACGTAAAAGGTTAGCGCCTCCTCCCGTACCCTTTACTGCCGTATTGACCCAGTTTAGGCGTTGACTCAGGACGTCTCAAGTGTTCCTTTTTTCCAGAGAATTAGTGTTGACTCAAAGTTTGATTGAGTCTAATATGCATCAGCTATTCAGCTCTGATCTTGATCGGTTCTTTTACCCAAGTGCCCTTCCTTGTTTTGGTAGCACTCATTTGTTAAAAATTCAGTCGGTACACTTTGCAGCAGCAACAACATATATAATCTTGATATATATATGTACCAGTTGTTAGGTACTACTGATCTTGACCATTTTCTTCTTACAAACTATCAAACGTTAGGTACTACTTTTGCCGATTGGCCGAAAGGTACACGAGCTCAAGTTTTTTCATGATGTACACTGTACTAATAAACTATAAAGGGTGTTTCGTTTTAGTTTGATGTGGACTCCAGGGCTATAATTTTCAGGAGTGACTGTTTCTTGGTCGACTTAGAAATACCTGTTTCTCAGTTAGTCGCCATTTGTACTCATCCGATGTTGATCTTCACATCACTTTGCACGTGCATGATTCTGAATGTTTAGATCGGATGGTTCCTAGCGTTGGTGCAATGCTGTAGCTATGTGATCTACAAAGCCATAGCTAGCATATTACTATTCATTCACAATATTCAAAAAGGTTGACTGCATTATCTGCTTGTCTCCCAAACAATCTGATCGAAGCTGCATAGTTTTGCTTCTCCCTATTCAAATGAGCAGAACCGTCAATTCGTCTGATCTCCCTAACCTGGTTAAACTCCTCTTCATTGTCTCGTATTCTCTCCGTTCCAATTTAGTTGACTTGCTATTCACCACATGTGAGATGATAGCATAGAACTACCACTTTACGCGCTAAATTTCGAAAAACTACCACTTTACGTTTCAATCGCACAGAACTACCACTCTTCGCTAATTTTGTTGCAATGTGCGCACATTGTTGTCTAAACCGAAATTGACACTCGTGCTGACAGGTGGGACCCACCGGTCAGGGCTGAGGTGGCAGCACGCGTGGACTCTTTGCTGACGTGGCAGCACACGTGGCCGTGGGCCCACCTGTCAGACAATAAAAAAAATCTCAAAAAATAAATATTAAAAACAAAATATTTATAAAAAAATAAAAATTTATATATATTTTGTAATTTTGTTTACTGGTCAACCGTGGGTCCCACATGGCAGCTCAATAAAAAAATATAAAAATAAAAAAAAGCACGCGATGGCTCCGACTAGTAGAAGCACGCGGAGGTGCGCGCCTTCCAGTTCGCGGGCGACCGGACCAGCAGCGGCAACGCGATGGCATGCACACACGCCGGCGCGCGCCAGCTCCTCCGCCACCCACTACTAGGAAAAGGGTTATAGGGAGGTTGGCATTTTGTGGCGCACCATTAATTGGTGCGCCACAGAATTATTTCTGTGGCGCATGGATGCTCATGCGCCACAGACATTTCCGACTTTCTGTGGCGCATCTTTTGCCCATGCGCCACAGAAAGTCAAAATTCTGTGGCGCATGTCCACAGATGCGCCACAGAAAGCCAGACTTTTGTGGCGCATGAAACACCATGCGCCACAGAATTTCTGTGGGTCCCACGTGCAATCATTGGGCCAAGGTCCATCTGGGGACATTCTGTGGCGCACCGTGGCTGGTGCGCCACAGAAACTCAACTTTTTGTGGCGCATGCTGTTGGATGCACCACAGAAAGTTGGGTTTCTGTGGCGCACCAGCGACGGTGCCACAGAATGTTCACTTTCTGTGGCGCATCGAACACCATGCGCCACAGAAAGTTGGCCCACCAGATCTACAAAAAGGTGGCACCACCCTTTCCCCATGCATGTGACCTTCTTCATCCTCCCATCTAGCTCGAGCTCCTCCTCTCTCCCATGCCATTTTGACCATCCTATTCTCCATTATTTGTTATTAAACCTACTTTATTTGATATAATTGGTGAGGGCTTGGGGAGAGCCTCCATATATATTATCCTCCTCTCTTTTTGTCCACTATTTTCTCTCCATCACCACACACTCTCTCTCATCGATCACGGTCACGTCTCGGCAACGGATCTAGATCTACTAGGTGGGTATTGTTGGATGGATGTTTGTTAAAGGCATGAGAAACTTGTCGGCGGGCGATAGTGTGTGTGGTTTGCATGAAGCAAACTATTGTTGAACGGATCTATGCATGAAACTTGTGTGTGTGGTTTGCATGAATCTTTGCATGTTGTTGCTTGCGCCGGCGTGGTGCATGGATGTTTGCCGAAATGTTGATTCATTTCCATTTCGGTAAATTTTTGCACCACATATGTCCTACTTTTAGGGGAAGTCATGCCGAATTTTTTCGTCGAACATTTCCGACTTTCCGACTTCCGCATGAGAAGCTTGTATGTGTGTGTGCATGTTGCGGTTAATTAATTCTAATTAATAACACATACTCTATATGTATACCGCGTAGGCGACCATGGTCATCAAGATGAGCTCCAATCGAATCAACAACTACAAGGAAGAAGCGAAGGCGGAAATAATTCGGTGCAACGGGCGCCAGATACGATGTCCGTGTAGAAGTTGCAAATTTGTGAGATGGATCGACCCTGATTCCGGACAATTGGAGGAACACCTGCTCAGGCGCGGTTTCATGGAAGGCTTCAACCAAGCGCCGACAGCAAATGTTGCGCCTGAAGACGAGGGCGGGCAAGATGATCGTGACGAAGGAGATGCCGACAGACATGGTCATGATGGTGGTGGCCAGAAGACGCGAACATGCCGCAGAGCTCGCTAATGTCGGCCTTGATGGAGTCTCATGTTCAAGAACTGCTCCTCAAGAACGCGAGCACCGTTAGAGAGAAAGCCAAGCTGGCGCAAATGGAGATAGACGGGAAGACTCCGTTGTATGCTGGGTGCCGGCCACAGGATACGCGCTTGCAAGTAACGCTTGATGCTCTGGAGATGAAGTCGGGAAACAAATGGACCGACGCGAGCTTCAACAAGAACATGCAATTCTTCCACAAGCGTCTTCCCGAGGGGAACACATTGCCAACTAGTATCGAGGAGGCCAAGAAAGTCGTTTGCCCTCTTGACCTACCGCACGTTAAATATCACGCCTGCATCAATGATTGCGCAATTTATCGGGGCGAGTACGAGGACAGAACCACATGTCCGGTGTGCGGCCAAGGACGGTACAAGAGCCGTGGGAAGAAAGTTCCTCGAAAAGTGGTATGGTACTTTCCTATCACTCCCCGTCTGCAGCGGTACTTCGTGGACCCTAAGGAAGCAAAGCTCATGCAATGGCACGCGGAAAGAGAGAAGCCCGAAGAAAATCCGGAGAAGGGCAGGATCCTTACACACCCTTCAGACGCTAGCCAGTGGCAAGAGTTGGACGCCGTCGGAAATTTCGGAGGCGACGCAAGGAACGTCAGGCTCGGTATGAGCACCGATGGACTCAATCCGTTCGGCAACCAGAGTAGCACGCATAGCACCTGGCCCGTGTTTGTATGGCCTTACAACCTTCCCCCGTGGTTGTGCACGAAGCAAAGGTACATACACATGAGTATTCTCATTCAGGGGCCGAAACAAGCAGGTGTCCACATACATCTGTATCTCGCGCTGTTGAAAGAGGAGTTAGCCACGTTGTGGGAGACGCCAGCCCGTACGTGGGATGCCTACACTGGAGATTATTTTGACATGAGAGCCGCGTTGCTCACGACGGTGCAGGACTATCCTGGTTGCTCCTATGTATCGGCCCAGGTAGGCCACGGATTCTGCCGCCACCTGGAATAAGGAGGTTCGAGAGGAGACAGAAGCACAAAGGGGTTCAGGAAGAGAACATGCAGTTTGCTATTACAATCATGATGCCAGATTGGCACGGCAGCCTTCCATATATCGCTCCTCACTTCCTGTATTGGCGATGCCAGCTAGGATTCGTCCATCTCAGCAAGTCTTGGTCGATGACGGTCTTGTGCTCCTTCTAGCCACTTGTATGCCGCCACCTGTCAGTCAGTGTGCCTGACAACATGTTTTGAATGTGCCCATATTCTGATATGTGGATCGCATCTTGATTTATAGGGTCAGTAGAACACGTAGCTTTTAACTGATTTCTAGTCACAACATGTATAGTGCTGCTGTCTAGCTTCAAACTGACGAAATTTGATGAGATACAGGATACGACCATGGCACTGGTAGACGATATCCTAGTTTGATTAGGTCTTGGAAACGCATGAGCAGATGCACCTATTGTTCACATCATATGGCTGTATTTTGGAAACGCATGACAAATATCTACTTTTTTTAAGACTTTGAAGTGCATGTTGAATATGTTTTTGCTGAATGAAATGTCGTGAAATTCCACCATATGGCTTGTGTTGTTTGCTTGCTTGCTATTAGTTGCTTGCTGTTAGTTTAGTGCTAGCTAGGTTCCAATAATTAGCCCTCTGTTTTTTGTTGATGAATAAGCTATTCTTTTATGTTAGCTTGCTGCCACTAGAGACATGCATGATCATTTTTTTTGGTTGTACAGGTGCAGAGGTGTGTGTAGCTAGGCAAGAAGACGCCCCTGGTGAGCTCCTGTGACGCCCATGTACGTGTTTTGTGCTACCACGACCATCGTGTCGTGGTTGTTTGTGATGCTGTTGCCGGCCAGCTATGCCGGCGGAAATGTGTTGCTGTGATGTTGTTGCCGGCCAGCTATGCCGGCCATTATTTGTGAAATGCTTGTGCAGGTACCCCGTGAGGCCCTTGAGATTGCCGGAACGTCGATTAACTTCCGTTCCGGCAAATTCGGGTACTCCATATGTCCTATTTTTAGCAAAGGTCATGCCAAAAAAATTCGTGAAATTTAGCATGACTTTGCTAAAAAATAGGACATATGGGGTATTGCGGCTAATTCATGGGCCGGGGTATCTTAGTACTAAATTAAGTGATGCTTTTGTTATATTTGGTGTACTAACTTTTTTCCTCCTTTTCAATGCAGTGCAAACATGTCCTCCGAGGATGGAGGATGCGGAGGCCGCCGAACTGGCTCGTGACGGCGACATCGGCCCTTCTAAGCACATGAGCGTCGAAGAACAAGCTAGAGAAAAGAACAAGTCGTTCTGGGAAGTGAACCCGGAGATGGAGGATGCGGAGGCCGCCGAACTGGCTCGTGACGGCGATGGTGACTTTCTGTTAGAGATGGAGATGGAGGATGCGGAGGACACCGACGGAGATGGGGACGCAACCACCACCACCGAGGGCGGCGACCACACGGATGTCGGGGGTGGCGACCACACGGATGGCGGTGGTGGTGGTAACCCGACCGCTAAGAAGCATAAGAAGCAGAGGAAGGACCGGACACCGCAAGCGGTGGCCCGTCACGACACGTTCACTAAGGTCTCTTAAGTGGCCACCCCAGGAGCCTAGGAACATCGCAAAAGGGTACGGCATGCAACTAGGGTGCATCCTCCGGGAAACCGTGTCGATCAACACGTATGACCTCAGGAGCGCGGAGAATGAGGCTTTGCGCACACAACTCCTCAAGAAGCTTCACGAACGATACATTTTCCCGGATGATGGAAACAAAAAGGTGGACAACTTCGCCATCACGAAGATGAACACCGCCTTGACCAGCTGGAGAGGCCGGGTGAAGGCGAAGATTGAAAAGGGTCTTAGCTGGGAAGAGATCAGTGCCAAAGAGCCGTACATCGACATAGAAGAGTTCGAGGCATTGAAGTTGTCCTTGGCATCTCCGGAGGCTGAAAAATGGACCGAGTGGGGGAAGAAAATGCGGGCACTGAACTTAGGTAACCACCATTTGGGAAGCGGCGGTTACGCAGGAAAACAGCCCGTTTGGGACAAGGAGGATGCCGAGGTTGCGAGACTTGGGAAAGAGAACATGTGGCATAAAATCACGGACGAGCAAGTTAGGAACTTTGTTCGGTCCCGCTACTATCTGAAGCCGGGGACGGGGGAATTCGTTACCGACTATAAAGATGTGCTGGATTTCGAGAAAACGCTGGTAAGGAACTTAATTACCGCGGATATCTCAAAGTCCATTTGCGTTGATTTCTACATGGGTTCACGTTTATTTCCTTTGTCCGCAGGAGGCTGAGGCCGGCCCGTCGTCCCAGGAGGCTCAGGCCGGCCCGTGGGACACGACTTTCAACCGGGCGATGAACGTTTTCAAGGGGAGGGACAAGTCAAAGCCGCCGACGTCAGCTGGCCGTGTGACCGGCTTTGGTACGGCGATGAAGTTCATCGAGTACTACAGCACGGACACCGACAAGAAAAAGGAGAGGAGGAAGCCGGCTAAAGATAGAGCCGAGGTTCTCGAGCTAAGGAAGAAGCTGGAGACACTAGAGAAAGAAAAGGTGGACTCTAGCATGGTGGACAAGCTAGTGGCCGAGAAGGTGAACGAGCAGCTCCGGACGTGTTACCCCCTGGTTGATGGAGGGGTTAGCTGCCTGGAACGCGAGAGGTCAACAGGGGCCGATACACGTGCCCAGCTTCGCCGGCAGCACCTCCAGCAATAACGTGTCGCCGGTCCTGGTGACCCCACCGGTGCTCCCTGTCGTGGATCAACATACACCAAGGCCGGAGAATAATGATAATGCGCACGAGCGGCCGGAGAATGATAGGCCGGCCGCCGGCACCGGCGCCCTTGTCTCGACATTAGCCGAGCTCGACGCCATCACCAAGGTAACTAATTAGTTAGTCCGCGACATCTTCTATGACTATATATGCCTTTGATGACTGCCATATCTCATGCATGGTGCCCAACATGTGTTGACTCCCAGGACATGCCTTGCATACTCCTGCATAGGGTGGGGGTCGGCGGCGAGTTGAAGGAAGTCGCAACGGCCAAGATCATACAACCTTTGACCCGCGATATGCACAACACCCGAATGAGCGAGGTCGTGATGAAAGTCAATGTGAGCGAGGTACTGCCTGAGTTCCGTGACATCGACCCCCCCACGCAACCTCCGGGAGCCGAGAAACACATGAAGCTTGGCGAATGCGGGAAGTGGATGATGGAATGGCCGAAGACCCAGATTCGTCTTGGGGATGTTCTTCATGGGGTCAGGCGCACCGGCGGCGCCACCTCGAGGCCCCGGCCCCCGTCGAGGCGGCCACAAAAAGCTGTTGCGGATGAACCGGCGCCACAAGCAGCCGTCGCCACCACCCAGAAGGAACCGCCGGTCGCCGCCACCACCGGCCGGAAGCTACCGCCGGTCGCCGCCACCACCGGCCGGAAGCTACCGCCGGTCGTCGCCGCCACCAACCGCCACAAACAGTTGTTGGGAACATCTTCACCGCAACCGTCCAAGGTTAGTTCTGACTTTCCGAATTCCCCGACTTTCCGACTTTCCCGACTAACGGATGTGCTATTGTTTATGTTTAGGACAAAGCCGTTGCACCTCAACTTGGTGGCAACGACGACAATGAGGAGGAGGAGAATGATGTCAACGTCGATGACTACATCAACACTGGCGCCTGCATGGATGGTATGTACATGCCTCTTGTGGATGAAGAACCCTTCCGCGACCACCGCGGTCAACCTGCTCGTCCCACTTCATGCACACAACGCCTGGCCTTCACCGACACGCCTCCGGATGCCGGCGATCATCAAGCTCAACCGGGTAACATTTTCAGCCCTAACACACTGAAAGAAACTGTTAAAGCGGGGTTCACTTCACCCCCACAATCCCAGAGATGAAGAACAAGAAGAAGCACAGGAAGAGAAAAGGATCCTCCACCTCTGCGAGCCAGCCAGCTCCTAAGATCCGGGGTCTTGAAGACACGATTCCACCCCGTGCGGATGGCTTCCCCCGAGTTCATGAAGCTGGTAAACCTATCTTGTCTGGGGACTTGCTCCGCCTTGCAGAAGGACCCATGATTGCCTTGCAGGAATCTATCTTGCATCTAGAGGAGCTCCTTCTTAAAGACAAGCAGCCGAGTTACCCGGCGTTCGCGGTCAAGGTGCCAAAGGAGCTGGTGGACTTCGTCCAGGAAGACCCCGCGGATGTGTTCTTCATAGCGTACGAGGACATCTTCAAACTCTTTCACACTCAACGGCTGGACTATAACATGGTCCGCCTATATGCGCTCGATATGGCGATGAAGATCAGGAGAGATGATACCCCGTACGTCGCGATAGTGGATCCCTACTACATGCGCGACAGCCATCTGTGGAAGGATCAAAGACACGGGAAACGGCCACGGAGTACCTCGTAAGGGTCATGCTGGCCAACAAGAGGAAGAACGCCCTTCTTCTGCCTTTCTTTTTCGAGTAAGTACACATCCGCTCGCCACCGTCGGATCTTATGCCTTCTTGTACATTTCTTCCATCGCTGATCCTTTGTCCAACATTCTGTTTCAATTGTGTTGAGCAGGGACAAGTACTGCGCACTCATCTACGTATCCCCGAGGTGGTCCATTGCCACTTATTTGGACTCGGGGAATAAATCCACGCCGAGACGATACACCAGAATAAAGGGTGTTCTCGATGACGCTCTCGAGGCCTATGCCCAAAAGGGCGGCCCCTTCCATAAGAAGTCGGAATTCTTCACGGAGGACAACACACACAAGTTCCAGCATGGGACCGGCTTCCATTGCATCAAGCAACTGGATGGCAGCGTGAAGGAGGCCTACTACGCCCTCCATCACCTTAAAGCGATTGTCCGGGATTCGAGAAAACGAAGATTCCATCTGGTCTCGCAGAATACACCAAAATGGCGGATGCTCTCACCGATGCTGATTACAGAACAGACTTCCATCGCATCCGGCTGCAGTTGTCAACGATCATCCTCGACGATGTCATTCACAAATCAGGGTCCTTCCACTACCCCAGAGGTATTATAGAAGTGCATGTGTAGGGTTATATATTATATATATGCTATGCTATGAAACCCAAATAGGATAGCCATATGATTTCCAACCATGACAATTGATTGATTGTCTTGCCTCTCTACTTAGATGAATAAATTATACTCTATTTATATCACTAACCAATATATATCCCAATCCATCTTCAGGGTTGTGTCAGAGGGATATCGAAGAACGACTAGAGGCACAGAATGACACCAGGGAGTGGAAGACGAAAGAAGGCTTTCTACCGTTCCCGGCGCCGCTCAAGAAGAGGACTCCATGATCATGCATGCTCCCGCGCGCTCTTGCTCACCATCATCGCCGATGTGTACTACATTTGATCATAGTTAGGCGGCGAACACTTGATTTGTAATGTGTAGTGTGAAATGATGAAACATTCGGCACTTTTGTGACTATGTGTATATATGTATCTCGATCGGGCACTAAGTAATATGTGTGATGACATATTGATTAATGTGTTTGTCTGTTTATATACCTGTCAAATATACCTGTATTTCTGTATAAACCTGTATAAATCCTGTATATACCTGTATTTGTACAGCAAAACAAAAAAATACCGGTATTTCTGTTTCATATTTCTGTGGCGCACGCTTTTTTTTTGTGGCGCACCACTTTCTGTGGCGCACCAAGGAACAGTGCGCCACAGAATTCCTCTGCATAGGGGTGCTGCCGAGCTATTTCTGTGGCGCACCGCGCTGGGTGCGCCACAGAAAGTTGCGCCCTGGGTGCGCCACAGAAATATTTTTTGTGGCGAGAATTCTGTGGCGCACCCTGCAAACCTCCCGGTGCGCCACAGAAAGTCAAAAACGTGCGCCACTAATAGGGTGTTCTGTAGTAGTGACCAGCCGCACCACGCCCACAATCGTCGCCTTCGAGAGGATGCACGGGAGCGCGGTGATCCGGAAGAGCATGCCCGTGGGCCGTGGTGCTCCCCGCCGAGGTCGACGGCGGCCATGGCGCGGGCGCCGCGGACCCGTAGGTTGCTGTAGAGGCTGTCCAGCCGGCCGTGGCACACGACGCGCTTGACGCCAGCCACCGTGGACCGCGTGTTGGCCGCCACGATGCGGTCGAAGTCGCCGAGCTTGACGGCGGCCATGCCACCGTCGCCGCGGACCCGGAGTTGCCGGCGTTGCTGCAGAGGCTTTCCAGCTGACTGTGGCGCACGGCACTCTTGAAGCCAGCCGCCGTTGACCGCGTGTTGCTCGCCGTGCTCGACCTCCGCCACGACGCGGTCAACGGCACGCCGCACGCTCCCCTCCACGACGGCACGCCGCACGCTCGCTTCCCGCACCTCGGCCGCTCCCCGCACCTCCACCCGCCTTCTCCAGGACGGCGCACGCCGCGCCAGCAGCACATCCTTCGTCCCCGATCTCGAACCCCGCGGTGACGGCAAATCCGGCGATGGCGCCGATTATAGGCTTGCGGCAGAGCTCCATCTGCTTGACGGTGTCGGCGGCGGGGTCGTTGATGTCGCCCTTGAAGATCTCCTCCGCCGCTGCCAGGTCCGCCCCGGAGCAGAACGCGCGGCCGCGGCCCGCAAGCACCACCAGGATGAGGTCGCCCGCATCCGGCGATTTGGCGCCCATGGAGGAGCTAAAGCTGGGCGATTTGGCGGCCTCGGTTCGTGCTAGCTGACATTTTTTATTTTTTTATGTTTTTAATATTTTGATTTTTAATATTTTTATATTATTATTTTTGAGATATTTCTATTTTTTATTAGTATGACAGGTGGGCCCACGGCCACGTGTGCTGCCACGTCAGCAAAGAGTCCACGCGTGCTGCCACCTCAGCCCTGACCGGTGGGTCCCACCTGTCAGCACAAGTGTCAATTTCGGTTTAGACAACAATGTGCGCACATTGCAACAAAATTAGCGAAAAGTGGTAGTTCTGTGCGATTGAAACGTAAAGTGGTAGTTTTTCGGAATTTAGCGCGTAAAGTTGTAGTTCTATGCTATCATCTCACCACATGTGGATGTATCTATACATGTAACATGTCTATAGACATCCAAATTTGGTGGATACCAAGTCAATTAAATTGAAACGGGAGAGTAATATCTTATGATCTTTAAATTTAAGTACACAGTAGCAACTAGTTAATACAATACCGAACCAAATCTTATCTTATCAAATCCAACACAGAAGTATGAGTATGAAGAATAATGTCACATGTCTTGCTTCTCTGAAAGATTCTTGTTTCTCTCTTCCACTTCTGTAAGAAAGGACAATCAATTTCATATGAAGTTCGACTCTGCAAAGTGCAAACCTCTTTTTAAATCGCCAATGCCCTCTAGCTTAAGGCAGTCTGTCCATGAAACTGTCACGACAGAACAACCTGTGAGCTCTCGTCCTTGCTCGTCTGACTTGAAAGATTCTAGTTTACTTCTTCCACTTCTGCAAGAAAGGGAAATAAATTTCGGATGGACTTGGATTCTGCAAACCTCTTCTAATATTATCAGTGACCTTTAGCATAACAAAGGAAACTGGATTTTTGGCTGAATTACTTGGTACACTACAATTATTGAACGATTGGCATGTGCATCGACATAGTTTGTATTATGGGATGAGGTGGAGGAAAGGAGGAAGTTGGGATGGGGAGGATTGGGCAGCGCTTGGGCGCCGGGGTCGCACTTGGCAGAGGCAAGTGCCTGCTGCTTCTAGAAGAAGAGATGGAGGAGGGACTTATTTATTCCTTTGTTGGAATATATGATGTTCAGTCCCTTTTTAAATAGACCAGGCCCCGAACCTATATAAATTTAAAGGTATAATATGATATAAAAAAGATATCATGTCATAATTTAAAGAATATTGTCCAGCTTAGAGGTATCCTTCAGAACCCAAAACTGCGAGAGATGAGGTCCCTTCAGGAGATAGTCCTAGCAAAGTATTATGGTGGCTGACCAAAATATTTTGTTTCTCTTCTCTTATTTCACTCTCATAGGTTGTGCAGTTTAGGCTTTATTTTTTTCATTCTTTTCATTTGAGCCTATTGCGCAGATAGGTCTTAAAATGCACCAATTTTTCCAAGATCAGTATCCCTTTTTGAGCTTCCCCTCGTTGTGTAATTCCTCACTCCTACCATTCAAATTACTTGAATCAACATCACGTCATAATTCCTCTAGCTAAAGTCTCTTCTCCTTCTCATTTCTCTTAAATAGCATTACTCTCCTCATATTTGATCAACTATGTTGTTTTGTTTTTGCAGTTCTCATTTCTCCTACCCAATATCTCCTACGGTCCTACCCAACATGGTGTTTAGATAGTCTGAGCAGTGCTGTACTCTGCGCTGAATCTTGAATAGTATTTAAGGATCAAGTTTATTGTCATAGGACATGAATGATTCAAGTGGTTCCCAATGTCAGCATGTCAATGGAGGAAAAAAGCAGTTGCAGTTCTTAAGTTCACCCATTTTGAACAATGGACCAAAGCACCGTCCATTGACTCCCATGAGACGATTACGTGGCATAGCATGTGTGGGAACCATACTGTCAACAGCATTCGTGTTGATAGTTTACATAGCTCCTGTAGTTACTTTCCTTGTACGGTTGTTCAGTACGGTTGTTCGGGGACGGCGCCGTTGATCTTCTGCGAGCGGGATCCGGGGCGGCGACCCGGTCTGCGGCGGCGGCGGCGGCTTTCTCCCGGGCATGGCGTCTTCCTTGGACGTCTTGTGCGTGTAGTGGAGCGGCGGCTATAGGTTCTAGGCTTCCGCCTAGACCCATCATCGGTGCGGCCGTCGGTTGCCCGGAGGTGCGTGGGGAGGCGGCACGGTGCTCGTGTTCTGCCTTGCTGTTACCAGCGGGACGGCGCGCGCGCGTGGTTCTTCGTTGTCGGGTCTCCTCTTCTGCCGGAGGAGGTCGGCCGGCGGACGGCGGCGTGGGGGCCTGCTGCTCTGCACAATAAAGGCGGCGGTCCTATGGTTCCTCTTGCGCCAAGAAGAAGATCTGTCTGACACCTGTTTCTTCGATCTGGCCGGATTGTCGAGTTCCGGAAGGCTCCGTCGGCGAACTCCATTGGGCAATCAAGCCTGGAGATTGCCGGATCGGGTGGGATTCGGTCGCACGCAGCCATGTTTTTTTTCTGACCATTTGGTTTCAGAGGAAGCGTCGCGAAGCTCTGCATTCTGTTGCCACTGGAGACATGCCTTTCTGTTTCACGGTGAAGTCTGAGTGCGGAGAATGACATGAAAGGCTAGATTTGAAGACTAGTAATGTTGGTTCGATTCCTGGTGGCGATGAGGAATTTGCTTGATGATTTGTAACTTGGAGCAGCGGCAACGGCAAGTGGGGGCGACAACACGGGAGAAGTTCAGAGTCCAAACTTTCAGGGTGAAAACCCAAGGTCTGGCCTTAATTGGTTGTGCCTGGCAATGACCTTGTTGAAGGCATTGCTTTTGTGAGTGTGGATTTTCTTCAGGGTGAAAACCTATGATCTATGATCAGGACGACGACGGCGCTATAGCACTGTTCCCTTCTTGGAGGCGTCGCTTTTGGAGAAGCTGTACTTCTGGTGTTGTTTTGGTGGTGCTAGGCTTGCTGCTACAAGGAATAGATCATTGTAGCGGGACTTTTCTTATTTCTAATTCTTCTTATTTTTCTGGGCTGTGTGCATCCGTGTTGTCGCTAGGGCAATGCGTTGTTGCAGAGGCTGGGTGTAATTGGTATCTACGCGATATTAATATATACTCTTTATCTAAAAAAAATGCATTATAGCCGAAAGATAACCTCTTTTCTATTTGGAATGTGGTTATCACTATGACCATTTTTGTTTGAGAAAATAAACAAGACCAAAGTAGTTTTCTCTGGTGAAAATGTGCCTGCAGCAAAGCGTGTATTGTTATTCGCCAACCACAGGACTGAGGTTGACTGGATGTACTTGTGGAATCTTGCACTGAGGAAAGGCCAATTGGGATATATCAAGTATATCCTAAAGAGCAGCTTGATGAAAATACCTGTTTTTAGCTAGGCATTTCATCTTTTTGAGTTTATTCCAGTAGAACGAAAATGGGAGATTGATGAAAGAGTTATCCAGAACATATTATCAAAATTTAGGGACCCCAGGGATCCTCTATAGTTGGCAGTTTTTCCAGAAGGCACGGATTATACGTAAGATTTTTTGTCTATTCATGTAACTGTCATGCTTAATTGTAATATTATTTCATATGTTTGTTCCCTTTTTTTTGTTGCATTTTTCGAAGTTTATCGATGGGAAAACTAGACAGCCATATTGAATAGATTGTGCGTATTGAATTTGCTCTGTCATTCTATTGCTTTTGCCATGATTTATCTGTGCATTATTGCATTATTTTGCTCTTTCTTCCTTAATGCTTTGTTGGATATTGGTGCTTCTATCTCAGTCAGGAAAAATGCACCAAAAGTCAAGAATATGCAGTCGAGCATGGCCTGCCTATACTAGAGAATGTCCTTCTTCCGAAAACAAAGGGGTTCATTATTTGTTTGCAAGAGCTCAGGAGCTCCTTAGATGCAGGTAAGCGACCCTACACCCCACCATCTTTATTTCTCTACAATCCACGAAGTGTTTAATATCTTAAGTTATCTGCAATTCCTCTTGTGTTTTAATTGCCAGCAGAGTAGTAATTCTGAATCTACAGTGACTAGTCCTTGTGTGTCAGAACTTTGTCAACTTGTTACAATATATGTTGAAATTCTTAAAGCCAATAAAATTTATGAAATATTTTTTGAGTTGACTATGAAGAATATTTGCTGTGTAAGTGTTACGCATGATCATGCCATAGAATCAGTGTAAATCTTTTCTGCTTGAATGGTCTGTTATAGTTCTGATTTAAGTTAACAAGGGGCACATCTTGCAATCCAAATAGACCAGACACGGCATGCAAGATGCAACTCAAGGGTCCGGCAGTGTCTGGCTGGAGGATTTCCCTGAGCTTCTGCTCCTGTCATTGGTGAATGATGTAAATATCATATGATAAATGTCATGTTGTATGAGTTTCAAAGAAAAAAGACATGTTAATAATGTTGTAGGATTTGGTGGACAAACATTGAAACATACAGGCGGTAGCATTCCGAATAAATGTAGTATAATATGGACCTAGAACGGTATGGTGTTGAATTTCTGAAACTCTGAGTCTGAACACAATTACATTAAAAAAATAAAAAAAATGTAGAACTGCTTTGTGCTTTTTCCACTCACAAATATACCGGGTGGGAAGCTCTCCATCGTCGGTGGTCGCGGATGGCGCTGTGGAAGATGGGTGGTTCTGGCGGCGGCTCGACGCCGATGCTCCTTCAGCGTTCAGACTCTGGTGCTTGCGTCAGACGGCTTCTGCGGCATCTCAACAAGGTTGGTCGAGCTGGTCGCTGCGGTGCGAGGTGAGCTCGCCTTCTTCCTCCCCGGCGGCGTGCTGCTGGAGCTCGAAGGAGGTGCTCTGCTTGGTGGGTCTGTGTTCGCCGTGTGTGGTGTGGTTTTTCCCTCTGTTCGTGTGTGTTCGTTCGATCTCTTGTTGATCTTGATCTTGTTGATCTTGATCTTGATCTTGTACACGAACTTCCTTCAAAAAAAATATATACCGAGTGCAACATTGCTAAAAATAGTGTTTTTACTATTGATTTTTGAAGCTTGACATACTGGTTCGTGCAGTTTACGACGTCACGATGGCATATAAGCATCGACAACCAGACTTTCTAGACAATGTGTATGGCATTGATCCTTCGGAAGTCCACATCCACATCAGAACTATTGAGCTCAAGAATATCCCCACATCAGAAGATGAAGTTGCTGATTGGATGACAGATAGGTTCAGACAAAAGGATCAACTTCTGTCAGATTTTTCCATCCGAGGTCACTTCCCTGATGAAGGAACTGAAGGAGATATATCCACACTAAAATGCCTTGCAAACTTTTTTGCAATAGTCAGTTTGACAGGCACTTTCTTGTACCTAACTCTTTTTTCATCTGTGTGGTTCAAGATCTATGTGGTGGTAAGTTGTGTTTACCTTACATTCGTTACCTACTACTCTATACATCCAACCGAACTGATGAGTTCCCTCCATGCCAAAACTGATCTGTATAAGATGCTGTAACTATCGGACTGAAAAGTGTATATCTGTCAACTCTTGGCTCATGATATAGTTTTCATTAAACAAATTGACTTTGGCCGTGCATTGTAAATCAGCAACTTTGATGAGATCTAAGAGAGAATTCTTGATTTGTCCCTCAACATCAATTGGTTTCACAGTACGTCAAAATTTCCATCCCTCCAGATATACTCCAAAGTAATTGATTGTAGTTCTGGATTTGTCCTTCCAGTACTTGAGTGTCCAAATACTGCCGGAATCTTGTGCAAATTCCGATTACAAGCTAGGGACAAAATGGTTTTTTGTACCTAAGCCTTGACATAAATTAGCATATCACATCTAAAATAACTTGAAGCTTATATCAGTAAAGCTAAGGCGAGAAGGTCAACGTGGAAGCACAATTTATTTCATTCGTGTATACGGGAGTAAATAATGAGTACGGCGACATAAACATCTCATGTATGAACTCGAATGAAAGCGAAAAATGGAGACACGTGATCTATCCAGGCCCCAGGCGGTTAATAACACTACGCCATGTCTTGTGATATTTTATTTAATGATATCACATATATTACAATGGTGAATTTGGTGGCTAAAGTGTTAACCTTAGACGATTTAGAGCTTGACAAGCTAAGTGACGGAGTCGATGACGATAGAGGAGAGGTGGCCGGACACGATACTTACAACGGTTCCCCCCTCCAATTCCCTCCGGTGGTGAAGTTTCTATCTCTCTTTCGTTGTTTTTCTTGTGCGCCGCCCTCCTAGGGAAGTCGTGAAAACGAGGATTTATGCAGGCGTTTGAAGGATCAAAATATATGACTAGGGGCTGAATAAGAGTTTATGAAATTTACTCAACTGAAAACTGAGTAATCTAAAACTTAGCACAAGTTTAGGAACTAAGCAGCAGATATATGAAGCAATGGAGATTCAACAAATAGATCTTAATCTGAACGGATGCTTCAGAAGTGACAGATCAGGTTTAGTGGGCTATAGAAAGCGAAAATCCAATTTGGAGCCCGAGCACATATGCTCTCTTTATCCTGTACCTTCGTGCACATCGAGATTTGTGTCCACAGCTCCCTACAGCAATTTTTTACCGAGGTGAAATCGTACCCTGCCCCACTACTGCTCAGACATTAAATGACATTGCGTCGTTGCTCCTTCACCTGCTCTATTAGCAAAACGAACGCCGTTCCACCGCTCACCTACTTAACAACTCAAATTTAGTAATGTCAGGTTTGAGAAGTAGAGCTATCTGCAGTTCTGCACCCGTCCTCAACCTCCAACCAAGCACCGGAGAAACTCAATCCAGTATCCCCCAAGACATTCTCCCCTTGATTCCTTGCCCTTTTTTGCGGCGTGGATATCCTACTGGCCCTCAACCCAGTCCGCCAGCACTATGTACCTCCTGCCCCAACTCTAGACGTTCCTGGCAGCGCCGGGGGCGTCCTCCCGTCGTAGGCGTGTGAGGTGCTGACGACGCCCCGCCACCGGACGCGCCCTGCTTTGGCTTGACCTCCGCGAGCACGCCGGTCCCGGCGCTGGCAAGGAAGGCGTTGGGGCGGCTAGTGCCCGGGTGCCGGAAGCTTGCCTTCCCGACGCTCCTGTCCGAAGCATCCGGGCCTCGCTCGCGCAGGCCCTCTCTGCCGTCTCGCCCTCTACGTCGTCCACGTCGTGATCCATCCAGACAGTTCCAAAATTCCGAGCTCAGGTGTGCTATGGAAGCTACCAGGCTCGTGTTCCACACTTGTGATTTTCAGCCTGAAGCTCGTGAACTGATATTGGTAAGTCATACGGAGTAGAAATTTGTGAAATTTGTATTCTCCGTTGCCCCTTCCTTTTGGAATTTGTTGTACCATACAAATATTTGACTAGAACTCGCCCGGCGAGCTGCACATCAGGAGGATGCTGGCCATGACCCTGAGCACATCGCGTCAGTCCCGCTTGGAGCAGATCGACCGAACAAGGGCGCCATTGCAAGGGGCTCACCTTGCACATGCGCACCTGACATCGTCAGGATTAATCATTATCTCCCGGATCATTTGTTGGTGACAGTCCCCATCGGTCTCGGTGTTGTGCTTGCCGGCGCGATCAAGTCAAAGAACTACGTGCCGTTGTGTTTGTCTTATCAGTGGGGCTAGCAGATCTATGTATTCAAGTTTGCCGCATGCTTAGTGATCTGATTAGGTGTCGTCGTGTTAGTCTTTTCAGCTGGGTAGCTAAACTATGTAAGTCAACTTTGCAGTTAATGACATAATCAGCGCATCATTATGTACAGCAACATGGAAACGAAAACCTTTTCATATTTCCAAGTCCCACGGTTCAGGAAATTCTGACATCATGTCCAGAAGGGACAAGAAATTTGCACATCCAGCTCCGTTCGGATGCTCCGTCGAACATGCACCTTGCCGTCATATAGTGGAACCCGCAACCCATGGGTAGCCGTTGCGGTTTTACAGCACCCAGCTGTTTTTACTGCGCCCATGCAGATGCGGACAAATACAAGATACACAATCTCAATGTTACTTCCACGGTCCAGATTACAGGAGCACGTGTGCCCGGGCACCAAAACGCCATTCCACTATAGAAAGGCGCTTCATAGACACAGATGACATAATAGAGTAAGTACAAATACTGAAGTGGGACAAAGATAGATCAATATAAGCAATTACAAGTATGAACTTCAAAGCCTGAAAGTAAAGTGAACAAAGAGTTCTGGTATTTGTTTTTCGAAGTTCAGTATGTTATCCCACAGCTCGTTTAGTGTTCGGAGTTAATCTCCTTTTCTGCTAGCCAAGCTCGCAAGTTTGACCCGATCTTGTTCACGGACTTGCAAGTCCACACGCTAGATGAGTGCGAATATTTAAGAGTAACAAGCAGATCTCTTCTGCTCGAAAAGCGCTCTTGCTTGTGACACGAGGACCCTCCGGATTTTAATCGGGGCATACTCTGAGACGATGCAAGTTTATTCTAAGTCGGCTTGATGGCTTTCGCGAAAATAAAAGAGGTTAGGTTCGCTGAAAACAAGATCTAGTAGGTTTCCTCTCGGAAGATCCAGTCATCCAGTACTCCCTCTAAAAGGTCCAAAAAAGATTTAGTAGGCTCGAACCCTCCTCGATCAATGAATTGTGCGGCCGCCGGCCCGCCGCCGCTGCTTCCGTTTGCGCTTGCCGCCGCTTATTCGTAGTTTTCATCCTCCAAACACGCGCCAGGTAATCAGAGAAAGAGGAGGGTATCAAGAAAAAAGGAGGTGAAGGGGGAAAACCTAGTTACCTTGTATCTGACCAATGGCGGCGGCTGGCCATGGACAGACGGCAACTCCCTGTTGCGACCTGTTCCAATGCATTTGCTGCTGGCGTGCATTCTGCTCGGATAGCATCCATCGCTTCGCCCCCGGCATGGACTACCTCCGCATCCAGGACGGCGCCGATGACCGCCCCGTGTGGTCCGTCCTCGTCGGCTGCACATGCGCCGACGAGAAACTCCACAATCTCCGCCTGCACCGTTTCCGGGTAGTCTCCTCGGGCCGGGTCATCGGTCACAGCGATGACATGCTTGAGCTCTTCACCAGTTTGCACCCGAAAGACGACGTGGACACGGTCTACGGCGATGCCACCGCCTCACTGGCGCCCGGAGGCGGCCGGCTGAACATCATCTGCTCGCACTCGCCTGTACCTGAGAAGAACAAGTCCGTCGACAAGCTGGACCTGCCACCAAAAGCGGTAACTCTCGATCTCGTCAGCAAGACCCTGTCCCCAGAGACTCCCCTCCCGTTCTTGCACGGGGCATATCACGCTGTCTCAGCCCATGGCGAGTTCTGGGCAGCAACCATACTGGCAGAGAAAGGCCCTTCCATCACTTGGCGCCTCGTTGTGCATAGGCTTGCCAGTGGAGGCGGCAGCTGGGATGAGGTCGCCGGCTATAACTTCCCGAAACGGCCGGAGCCTGTAGACCGAGAACTATTTTCTGGCATTGCGCTCCCGGGCTACGCTGTTATCAACAACAAGTCCATCCTGCTTTCGCTGATCGACTCCACCTTCTTTTGTTTCAATTGCGCCACCGGCACCTTGACCCGTGTCCGAACTACGAGCAAGGCCTCCAAGTATGTCCGTATAACCGGCAGGGCAGTGCATGTCCAAGACAGCGGAGACGACGATGGCGGATCAATCTACTTCGTCAATTGCGCCAGCCTGTATGCGTACAAGTACCTGCCGGAGGAGGACATGCCGTTGGAGCCGCCGGTGATGGTCGATATGCTGTGGCCGTACTACCGCGAAGGGTATGGCTTCATTGTTCAACTCGTGGAACAGATGCTTTGCGCTGTATGGATAAACATGAATGAGGCATGCAGTTGTGCCACACGGCACGCGCTCATCACCACATTCAGTGTCACCAAACCCAAAGGTGAAGGCAGCTCTGTCCACAACAGTATCGAGGTCTTGCATTCCACATGCCGCAGGGTGGACATGATCAGAGACGAATCACTTGGATACCATCACTACGACACCTTTGCCATCTTGCAGTAAGTGTGCCTCAGTTTTGGGTAAAATAGAGTTGGAAGTGGGTTTTCTAAGCAGTGTTCCTTGATTCCATTAGGGCTTCAGTAGACAGAGTTTGATGAATACATTGATTACAGCAAAATCAAAGTTCTTTTATAATGTTCAAAACTATCAAAACTCCCTACGTTGTCATTTGTTTAACTAAGGATATTTTATTGGTGAATCAGGGAATATCCTGATCATGCAGCCAAGGTGTACGATACCTCACAGCCTGCAATGCCTAGAGGGTTCAGCCACCCTGTTGAAGGTTCCCGGGAAATTCTTACTTGCTGCAGGTTCGATTTTGTTGTCTTCATTTTTATAGTTCGAGTGTGCAACTCTATCACTGTGTCTTCAGTGATACAATTTCTTACATTGTAACACCTAATAACAAATTATGACTTTCGAAGCAAAAGTGCATTTGATCGACACTATCTTAGTTTGATGTGCTTCATAGTGTAAAACAAAAATTGTATAAAATAAACTCATTGCAACTAGTCTTTCGTACAGTAGTTACTGAGGTTTTGCTGTGCTGATCAGTTGCAATTTCTACCTGTAGGAATTATTTGCGCGCCATACGTGAACTGGTTTGGACTGCAGATAGTCTTGTGGACTGCAAAGTGGTGACACAACGTGATGTGTATTTCATATGCCAGGTTGATCAGCATTCTGTTTTTTATCAAATAGCTACTTCTGGAGGAAAGTTGACATGTGATAACCATGTGCTGGAACCAAAGTTATGCCTAGACACAATTAGAGATGGAGGTGTCAGTGTAGATATCCCTGCAACGTGGCATTTTGTACACGGCGGATCCAAGATGTTTGTTATCCCTTCTTTTCCACACCATCTCCACTACAAGGTCGATGTGAGCAGCATGTCTTATAGCCTCCTTGAGAGCACAACGCGTCATCATGACTATTTTTCGGCAGTCTTCCGAGTTGGTCGAGATATTGTGGCACTAGGAGATAAGTTGATGGATGTCTATATTCTTGATGAAGAAACTTCGCACTGGGACCATTGGCCAACATCATCAAGGACTTTGGATTTGGAGCAAAAGGTCAGGATTTCTGGATATGTAGACCTAGGCAACAAAACATTTTTGATATCAGATGTTGACACTGATAAATCCTTCTTCCTAGACTTGGGGAGCCGTGAGTGGGTTGTTGTAGCGCCACCAAAGGTCAACAATTGGTTATGTTTAGTTGGTTTGCTGAGTGGGAGATGCATATTTGCGGAGGGGTTCATATATGCCTGCTTAGATGAAGGTCTTGTGGCATATGAGCTGTTTAAAGAGGATAGTACCTCGTATGGCCTTGGTACACCTATCCTGTTGGATTTTCACTGGAGGAAGTTCTCCGACAGAAGATTTATGAGTTTTGAGTGTATTGGTAAGGACACAGAAGACATTGTCTTCTGTGTAATCGAAGGTTTTTTTCTAGCAGATCCTTTTACTTCTCGTCATTCCTTGACTGCTACCACCATAATCGTCGAACGTGAAGATACCCCTCAAGGAACAAAAGTGCCTCTCAGACTCAATCATGTCGATGTTGCTACTTCATCTGTCAACCACAAAGATCGGATCTTGACCAACTATGCTTTTGCTTTACAATAAGCAGTTTATACCTCTGATCCTAGTATCCTACTGAAATGGATTGTAATCGAACTTGACCAACTAGGCTTTTGTTTTATCTCAGAAAGAATAAATCCCTGTTTTTCTTAAATTAAACGTTTATTTTATGTCTGCACTCTTTTATTGTTGCAGATTCAAAAAAGCTTCAGTTCTGTAATTTGGTTTTTGGCGTGTTATGATATTTTTTAATTTTCGAACAAGACAATGGTAACTTATTATTTGACTCAAGACTATTTGTATTCTTTGTTTGTTGGCTATTTTAGTCTAGTGTATGGTGTTAAGCTAGTCCTAAATCTAAGAGAAATGTTCACTTTGGTGTCAGATGATGTTTAGTCCTTCACCGTGGGTCTTAAATCAGCCCATATCTCCTCTGTCTAACAATGCCTTGACTGCTCTCACGTCGACGTGATTTTCACGATGCGGGTTCTTAAAGAAAATTATACATGACAACGAACGTTGAGCTGAGGTGTTGACGGAGGAGCTGCGTAGGCGAAGCAGGAGAAGGTGTTGTCTTCATGGCAGAAGACGTGGATATGTTTATGTTTTGCGTTTGACGCTTCCATGGTGGTTGTACTACCGGTGCAGCTCGTTTAGGATCTCTTCTGATGCGCGGGACCTAAACACAATATCAGGACCCGAGCTGCTGGAATGTGATGATATATTCAATCTGTTCAATATCCCAACTAAAAACAGAGTTATATTGTCAAATGGTCATATCAGAGGATCGGCAAAAACCTGGCTCAGTAGTGTTGGACTCAATATGAAAACTCTCACTTTGAGTGAACTAGATGAAGTCCTAATTGACAGATTTCCAAATAACACAGCAAGTAACCCTATGGACCAAATACAATAACTTAAATAAGTAACTTTTATCAATGGATACACTGATGTCTATTAGATTTGGATGACTCAAATGAAAAGGAGAAACCATACCTGCCACAAGATTTCTTCATTGGTAGGTGTAGGTTCATCCGTGGATTGACAAAAAAGCATCAAACACATTGTCCACTGTCAGAAACAAACAACCCTATTATCTGCCTACTATTATTGACAGTATGAAAAGGCTTACTTTTCAAATAAAAAAATGACAAATGTACCAACAACGGCACCTAGGGGCATACCTCAACAACAAATAAGGCCAGCTACAGTTAGAGACAAGAAATAAGGGGAGCTAATGAGAAGTTCAGAAAACCTTGAAAATGTTGGTATTCTAATGAAAATTGTGTCTTAGGACACAAGTGTGTACCAATGCAGAGAGGCTTAAATGCTATACAGATGCAGGGGCATTCAGATGAGGAACTAGAAGAAGAATAGCAGCACCTGAATTAGATTGTTGTCCCCGACAGAGAAATGGAACAAGGCAATTCCAACTGCAGTCCTCCCAAATCAAGCAACATAGCCATGCGAATTTCAAATCGTTCCAGCATTTGTGGTCGTCTCTATTAATCTTACACCCTATCGAATTTGTTAAATTGTTCAATGCAGAAAAAATGCCGCTAATCGATATATTTCCAATGCCATATCATGTGTATCATTCCGACTAGTGGTACCAAAATAAGGCCCAAAAAACAATGCGCAAGGCAGAGAAGTTCGAAAAATAGTGATAAAGTGTAGCTAACACCACGCTTTGTGGCACTTCTTGTTGCACAAGCACATAAACAAAACTTTTTTTTGCAGCGGTGAGTTGCATCTAGCGCAAATAAACCGGTTAATCTCGATTTTTGGTTGATTGCTTGTACTTAACACCAGTCTTTGTGATAGTTGTTGCACCAAACACACAAACAAAAAAAATATTTTGTAGTTGACCACGTATTTTTTTATCTAATTAGTTGCGCCTAGCCGAAATAAACCGGTTAACCTCAGTAATATAATACATGGCATATTTAGCATTTGTTTTTTATGACCTAGCGGCTAGGATGGTTTAGACACTTGACACCACCATTACTCAATGAATCTTAAAGAAAGAACATATCAGTGAAAAGACCGAGCCTTAGAACCCTCGCGAAGTGGAGACAGGGACAATGCATCACGGCGAGGGCGGCGCACCACCGAGGAGGAGGATGGATGATGTTGGTATTAGGAAGGCATGCCACGGAGATAATTCCGGTTTGACCTTTTTTATGCTATATCGCCTTGTGTTGAAGTTCCAAATAGTCTTATTAATGTAGTAACCGCAAGCACAGTGAGACGTTTGACATACTCCAGTTGCTTCACTGCAGAGATTTATTTGGGCTAGGTGCAACTAATTGGACAAAAAATGAGCTACGCAAAAGGTTTTGTTTTTGTGTTACGTGCTTCAAGTTTCACAAAGTGTGGTGTTAGGTGCAATTGTCTCGAAAGCAGAATTATGTCTATTCGAAACTGCTCTTAAACTGCGGAAATTAGAAAATTTGCTCAATATGGAAAAGTTGTGTCTAGTCAACTGATTTCCAACATCGTATCATTTGCATCAATCACATAAGAAGTTCGAAAATGGCACAAAATGGAGAAGTTTGAGAAAACAGAGTTTAATATGTTTGAAATTATTTTTAAACTATACTGTATATAATGGGGGATAACTCCTTAGCTTTTTAACAGTATCTCGGTTTGAACATCACGTTCAAAAAACCTGCATGTAAACACAAAATCTCGGTGTCCAATCAAGAAGTTCAAGGTGCATGAAGTTCAGAAATTGTTCAAGCATAGTTATTTTGGAACCGGTTGAAGAATAGCTCGAGTATGTATACATATACACATACTGTTTACTTATGAAACTTTCTAGGTGAAACAAGAAGTATGTTATTGTGCGCATAGTTGTTTCAACACATACACTTATTTCAATATTATATCATCATGTAAAACACTAAAAAACATACATTTAAAACAGGAAAACACAGGGATAACTCAAAACACTTCACCCCACAATATCTTAACCTCGACACTTGATGCATGGACCCATCATCTATCATTCGTTCCAGAACCAGGAGGTCCAGTTGCCAAGATTCACCTCCTCCTCAGCGACCTGGTGGACTAGTCCAGCGGCCAACAAAGCATCAGGGAGGTGGAAACTGCACCCCTCATCGCTGACGGCACCGCCGTCTTCCTCCTCCGAGGAGAGAGCACCACCGCCGTACTGCCCGGCACAGCCGTTGTTGTCATAGTCCCCAGCAAAGTAGTCCGACTCACCACTATGGTTGGTGCCCTCGGTGATGTCGATCACCACAGGGCTGCTACCATCGCTGGTGCCGCAACTGAGGATGTCTCCTTTGTGACAGGTAGCCGCCATTAGGCCCGTGGTGTGCTCGTCCTGCTGGTCAGCCTCCTGTGCCGCAGCAGCAATTGCTGATGACGTTGTCTCCTTGCCTTCCAGCTTGTCGGTTAGTGAGATCACCTGTTACAACGTGCATTATTGTCATCATCATGGCAACACACACATGTTGCAATAATAATACACCCATTGTCGCTATAATACCACAAAACTATTGCAGTTTCATGATCTCTTATCCCTGGTTAAAAATAGTTACAGTAACCTATTGTAACTAGCATCACTGGAAATCTGCACGATTCTGGACCTAATGTGACGACACAAATCATTGCACGAATGCACGGTCCTTGTAGTGATCAATTATTTAACCAACACGAGCGGCATTGTGGCGTGATCCCATCCACCAACCAGTGCGTGGGTACATGCATGCTCTGGCGCATGTGTACGTATATGGTACAACATGCGACACTCATGTACTCAGACATGAAAAAAGCACATGCACCCAAAAGTTAGCTAGATCTAGCAGTAAGATGAGGAGCTTAGCATAAAATTAATGATGGTATCTGCAAGGAACTCTCCTTAAAATTTGAGAAAAATCGGTCATAATCTTAATTAGCTGTGGTACACCTAGCCACCTAGGTAGTGTGAACCGATGCATTTTCTAGATATTACTCATTACTAGTATTATACAAGTGCGATGTTGAATGTAAATGTGGAATATCAGAGCATGTGGAAAAAAAAATCATAGTTGAATCCACATTTTCTATCATGCAAGTTTTTTGTCCGCATACATAAATGTCACTGCTTACTTAGTTAAACTGTGCATTAAGTAACTGGTATGAATTTTATTTCCCAGACAACTTATTCAACTATTGTGTACAATACTCACATGGATACGTATGGTCCAAGTGGTGTTGACTCATCAAATGTACTACCCACTGGACCATGTTTCTTCACGTTCCTGTTGCAGTTCATAGCTGATACACAATTTACAGCTATTGCCCGAGAAAAATATACTAACGTTTTTGGTTCTTTCCCCTGTTTGTTATGCATATAAATGAATTCCTGTATTTTGGGGATTGTTGTCTGTGATTTCCCTCTCTTCTATGAAGATAATCTGATGCTCTAGATTAAACTAGCCCCATTCCAAATATGATTTAATATGCAGACATATAAAGTTTTGCTACTATGGCCACTACCGCGCACAAGAAATATTTATATTTGTTGCACGGCTTTATAATGGTACATTTTGTAATTAAAATAGCATACATAGTAGTAGCTCTTGCAAGACATGTTTCACCATTACTTTACAACATTTCAATTGCCAGATTTGACTTGTTTACAATGGAAGTACAATGGATTTGCTTAAAAAATCTATTTCCCCCAGCCATATAGGATATCGTGCTTAACCTGTGAGTAGTACATACTTGATACTTACAAACATGGGCTTGAATTAGTGGAGATGATTCTTACATCTACCCTTGGCGATATGGGTATATTTCTCTCTTTAAACACATATCGACGAGCATATCTCTCACTGTAGATGACTCACTATCTAATCGATGAGTTTAGTTCAATACAATATATTAACTGAAGCACCGGCAAGACTGGGAGTGATCTTTCTCAAGAAACTCATACAGCAGGATACTAACCCGTTTGGGGGAGAATATTTAAACCAACAAAGATTATGTTGCCATGGTCTCATGAATACAAGTTACATAAGAAACAGGTTGTGTACATGTAGACGATTGATTCCTATGCTATCAATCTGCTAACTAAGATTGTGTGTTTGTGTTTTACCAGTCCGAACTGTAGTTCCTACAACCGTCATGTTAGAACCAAATCACGTCTAGGAAAGAACCAAATCATTAGGTCAGTTATTATTGGATGACACTGGAAATAGCTTTATGGAACAATGGAGGGTCTCCAAATGTAAAGAATGATGCCAAATCTATACGCATGTTGTGCTCCTCAAATTGATAATCTTTTGAATATGCGCTAAGACCTGTTTATAATGCCAGAATTTCCCCAGATTACCTATGAAATGACCAGCAAGACCAAGGAGTCAAGAACCTCAGTGAGATTTCTAAATTATCCCCTCTTTAGCTAACTAACCAGCCACGGAGACAAATCATATACGCATACTATCCACTACACCAAATTAGATTCGATTCAGGAGTTATTAAGTTACCTGAGCCCGTAGGCGGTCGTTGTCGGAGAGGACGCCGTGGTGGTCGGCGGCGAGAGCATCATATGCGGCCTTGAGGCGGTCAAAGTCCTGCTCGAGCTGCTTGTTCTTCCAACGCGCGCGGCGGTTCTGAAACCATACGGCCACCTGCCGCGGCGCCATCCCCAGCCGCTTTGCGAGCTCGGTCTTGCGCTCCGGCTCGAGCTTGTTCTCCTCCTCGAAGCTCCTCTCGAGCATCTGCACCTGGTCCGCCGTGAGGCGCCGCTTCTTCTCCTGCGCCTGCTCGTCGTAGTACTCCTCCTCGAAGAGCTCCTCGTGCGTCGTGAAGAAGGGGCGCTTGTTGCTGATCGGCCGTTCGTCCTCCATGCCCAGCATCGCGCCCGGCACACCTGCGGAATGGAAGATCTTAGCCTGAGGAGATCTACTAAGAAGATAAGAGTACAGATCCAGCCCAGGCCAAATGGACAGTCAATTCACCTCGGAAGATACCGCCGCCGCTGGCGCCACCGCTACCTCCGAAGAGCAGCATCTGCGGGCCGCCGCCGGCAGGTGTAGCTAGCCGCGCCAAGCCGGAGTCGAACACGACGCGCCCTGGATCCATCCTTTCTCCCCCTTCCTCTCCAAGAACCAAAGAAAACCCAATCTCGAACGAAACCCGCGCACGCACGCACGCACGTAGACGCACTTCGCCGGCTAGCTGTGCGCAGCGGCCTCCGCCACAGGAGAGGCGAGGCGATAGATGGCTCAGAAGGAGGTGGAGAGCTTATGGCGGAAGAAGCTGGTGCTCCAGAGCATGCGAGTGGACGTCTTCATGGGGTACAGAGAGAACCCCATGCCACCGCCGTAGGGGGGGCAGGGGGACGGGATTTCGCCGGCGAGCTGCTCCTCCCGGTGGCCGGACGGTCAGGCCAACGACCGATACGTAGATGGCGTTTTCTCAGAGGGGGTGGAGAGGAATTGGCAGACGATGCGGGATGGTGGCTAGTGTTATTTTCTTGTTTCTCGGGGAGCTTTTTGCGACTTTGTGAATGTTGTGGCTAAACTTTAGGAGCTTCGAGGAGGTTGGACTTTATATCGGCTCAAGAGGGCAAGATGCGTGTGCGATTTGACGGAAATACCCTCCGCTAATAGGGGTCGTTTTGCTTCCTAATTAGGGGTTAGGGTTGATACTGATTAAGTCATGTGACGTGGTCCATGGAGATCCAATCTATGCTCACGTTGTCGCGAATCTTGAATGAGGTTCAACCGAGGGCAATTAACACTTGAGTATCAACCTAAAAAAGAGTTAAGTGTTGTTGCTTACTTGCTTAGAAAAAAATGATACGGGTTATAAGAAAATGTCCTACCTGGCGCATTTTCATGATGTCATCTAACCAACCCTAGTGTATTTTTAATTCAAAGAACGGCGGTAGTGCCGTCAACTCTCTAAGAAGAAATTAAAGGTTATAAATCAGTTTAAAAAAAGGTTATAAATTCGAATTATTGGTCGTTCGTCTATTTTTTCCTTGAGCAAGACCAAAGAAACCTGATCAACTACCCGTCCTAGTGTATTCAAATACAGATTATTATATCACCCGGTAAAAGAGACATGTAGGATGGAGCTCAACCAATATACTGTGTGGTCGCCATTTGTACAAACTGCAAACTTGGAATGTTCTCACTGGTTTAGCCTAGCTACATGGGTGATTGTGTAAGACTTGGTGTTGTTTCATTAGTGTGCTTTCACATTGATTATTAACACTTGAGGTTCAACTGAGGGCAATTAAACTTGAGTATCGACTTAAAAAAAGTTAAGTGCAGTTTGCTTGTGCGTACAAAAAAAAGGGTCATGTTATGCGCAAAGGTAGAAATTATAAGAAAATGTCCCGTGTGGTCATTTCCATGATTCCATCCAACCAAACCCTAGTGTATTTTTATTTTGAGAACAACGGGAGCGCTGTCAAATCTCTTAGAAGAAAAGTTTATAAATTCTAATTATAGGTCGCTCTTTGTTTCTTGAACGAAGACCACAAGAACCCCAACTGCCCGGCTTAGTGTATTCAAATGTTTGCAAATTATTATAGCACCCGGAAAAAGGGACATCTGGGATGGAGCTCAACAAATATACCGTGTGATCGCCATTTGTATATACTTGGAATGTTCTCACTAGTTTAGCCTAACCATATGGGTGAGTGGGTAAGACTTGGTTGTTGTGTCCCACTAAAATTGCAGGCCTATTTGATTCGAATGATTTTCATACAAATGTTTGAGAATTGCAATCCCTAGGAATTTTCCTATGTTGGTCATTTGATACGGGGAATGAATTGTACATAAAGGATTCACTTGCACTATATTTCATAGAATGTTTTCATTAATGTCTTTCTATAAAGCAATAAAACAAACCAAACCTAGTAGGACTCCAATTTGCATGGCATTGAAATTTCTTGTTTTTAGAACTCTATGTGTAAAATAGGACAATAAGCTAGTGCACGTAGTACCCGAAAAGTCCGTTTGGTGACCAATCTTATTGGATCCCTTTAATAAAAATGAAAACCACATTTTCAAATCTCAAAAAATACATACGAGTACATCTACATGCCTGGTATGTATAACACAAATTCTGCTGAAATATATTATTATCCTTGATCTACACAAAAAGGACAAACTTGGAGATCAAGTTTTTTTTTCATTTTGGAGCCACAAAAATTTGTCATTTTTGTGTAGCCCAAAATTTTCAGTATTCTTGGGTGAAACTTCACAACAGATATATCTGTAGATCATATAAATAAATATCAAAATAACCAAGCCATAATTTTCTAAACGTCTAAATATTTTTATTTTATTTTTTCAAAATACCGGGTCCATGGTGACCGGGCTCCCAAACGATGCTCTCACCTAGTACCTTTATATACCGAAAATTCCCAACTATTTGCATTGTAGCTTTTTAAACAGGATTCATATATCATGGTGGTCCAAGAAATGGGACGCTCCTATATAATCTTCAAACACCAATTGGACGTTCTAGGTCGATGCTTAAGTATTTCTGACATATATGTGTATTTACAATATGTTGTGATGTTTTTTTCTTGGTACTATGCTGCATGATCTCATGGTGATATGTAAAAGTGAAATCATTTTGGATATACGCACCATATAACCTGTCACGTGAAGGATTGAATCGTGATCCATACTATCCTGAGTTCATGACCTTCCGATGATCCCATCTCATCACCAAACCAGGGGCCAAGCGATAGCTAATTACACGATGAGCTAGCCATTTTACTTACTATCGCAAGAAGGAAAACTAGCCACAAGGATTTAGATACACGAGTAACGTGTCCTTGTCTTCCCCAGCTGGTTGGTTCAGCGAACCAGCCGCGGCGCTAGATGCTCCAGACGCCAATTCGAAATGGACAATAAACCCCCTGACGATGCGGGATGGTGGCTAGTGTTATTTTTTTCGTTTCTCGGGGAGCTTTTTGCGACTTTGTGAATGTTGTGGCTAAACTTTAGGAGCTTCGAGGAGGTTGGACTTTATATCGGACCGAGAGGGCGAGATGCGTGTGCGATTTGACGAAAATACCCTCCGTTAACAGGGGTCGTTTTGCTTCCTAATTAGGGGTTAGGGTTGATACTGATTAAGTCACGTGACGTGGTCCATGGAGATCCAATCTATGCTCACGTTGTCGCGAATCTTGAATGAGGTTCAACCGGGGGCAATTAACACTTGAGTATCAACCTAAAAAAGAGTTAAGTGTCGTTGCTTACTTGCTTGGGAAAAAAATGGAATGGTTTATAAGAAAATGTCCTACCTGGCGCATTTCCATGATGTCATCTAACCAACCCTAGTGTATATTTTTAATTCAATGAACGGCGGTAGTGCCGTCAACTCTCTTAGGAGAAAAGGTTCTAAATTCCAATTATAGGTCGTTCGTTTATTTTTCCTTGAGCAAGACCAAAGAAACCTGATCAACTACCCGTCCTAGTGTATTCAAATGTTATGCAAATTATTATATCACCCGGTAAAAGAGACATCTAGGATGGAGCTCAACCAATATACCGTGCATTCGCCATTTGTACAAACTGCAAACTTGGAATGTTCTCACTAGTTTAGCCTAGCTACATGGGTGATTGTGTAAGACTTGATGTTGTTTCATTAATGTGCTTTCGCATTGATTATTAACACTTGAGGTTCAACCGAGGGCAATTAAACTTGAGTATCGACTTAAAAAAAGTTAAGTGCAGTTTATTTGTGCTTACAATAAAAAATGGAACGGTCATGTTACGCGCAAAGGTAGAAATCTTTATAAGAAAATGTCCTGCCTGGTGCATTTCCACGATTCCATCCAACCAACCCCTAGTGTATTTTTATTTCGAGAATGGTGGGAGCGCCGTCAACTCTCTTAGAAGAAATTTTTATAAATTCTAATTATAGATCGTTCATTTTTTCTTGAAAAAAGACCACAAGAACCCCAACTGCCCGGCTTAGTGTATTCAAATGTTTGGAAATTGCACCCGGAAAAAGGGACATCTGGGATGGAGCTCAACAAATATACCGTGTGATCGCCATTTGTATATACTTGGAATGTTCTCATTAGTTTAGCCTAACCATATGGGTGAGTGGGTAAGACTTGGTTGTTGTCTCCCACTAAATTGCAGGCCTATTTGATTCGAATGATTTTTATATAAATGTTTGAGAATTGCAATCCCTAGGAATTTTCATATGTTGGTCATTTTGATACGGGGAATGAATTGTACATAGAGGATTCACTTGCAATATATTTCATAGAATGTTTTGCATTAATGTCTTTCTATAAAACAATAAACAAACCAAACCCAGTAGGATTCAAATTTGCATGCATTGAAATTTCTTGTTTTTAGAACCCTGTGTGTAAAATAGGACCATAAGGTAGTGTCCGTAGTACCCGAAAAGTCCTTCCCTTTAAAAAGGATGAAAATCACATTTTCAAATCTCAAACAAAAACATACGAGTACATCTACATGCCCGGTATGTAAAACGCAAGTTCTGTTGAAATATATTATTATCCGTGATCTACACAAAAAGGACAAACCTGGATATCAGAAACAAAAAAAATTATGTCATTTTGGGTGAAACTTCCCAGATCTATCTGTAGATCATATAAATAAAAAGCAAAATAGCAAAACCATAACTTTTTTGAAGCGTCTAAATATTTTTTACTTTATTTTTTCAAAATACCGGGCTCCATAGCGACCGGGCTCCCAAATGATGCTCTCACCTATTACCTATACATACCAAAATTTTCCAACTATTTTGCATAGTAGCTTTTTAAACAGGATGCATATATCATGGTGGTCCAAGAGATGGGACGCTCCTATATAATCTTCAAACACCAATAGGGACGTTCTAGGTCGATGCTCAATTATTTTCTTGACATATATGTGTATTTCAAATATGCTGATGTTTTTTCCATGGTACTTATGCTGCAGGATCACATGAGAGATGTGTAAAAATGAAATCATTTGGACATACACACCATAACCTGTCGCATGAAGGATTGAATCGTGATCCATACTATCGTGAGTTCATGACAGATCGATGATCCCATCTCATTACCAAACCAGGGGCGACTAGAGAGAATGTATCTCCAGTTTCTCAAGAGGGTAGAGGGCAAAGGCGTGTGCAAGCTATAGCTAATTACACGATGAGCTAGCCATTTTACTTACTATTGCAAGAATGAAAACCAGCCACAAGGATCAAGATACGAGTAATGTGTCCCTGTCTTCCCCAGCTGGTTGGTTCAGCGAACCAGCCGCGGCGCTAGATGCTCCAGACGCCAATTCGAAATGGACAATGAACCCCCCTGACGCCATCGGCACGCGCGGACAGCGACCGCTTCCAATTTTCCAAGCTCAAACTTCCATACGCTTCTCTCACCTACGTTTCGAGTTTGCTCTCGTATGGACCAGATTTGTGCCCACACCGTCAACACAGATGATGCATACGATGATGTCCTAGTAGAATTTAGAAGAAGAAACGCGGCCCTTTGGGTTGTGTGCCACAGCCCTACTTGAGTTGATCTTTTCGCCGCTTAGTTGCTTAGTTTCTTTCATGGAAAATTTCTTATGCATTCATAAGTTTAGGCGAAGGTTACCAACTTTCTTTCTGAACTTAGTAGTCTGGTAGAAAAGAACAGGGTGGATATGTGCCTGAGAGTGGGATGAGGAATCATGCGAATGCAGACTTTTCAGGGTGCTGCAACTTGCAATCCGAGAGATCTGGATGACAGGATGAGGGGATCGATTCGGTTATTTCCGACCGAACCATCGGATCGAATCAGGAAACCTAGTGAAACGAACGCGTTCAGTGTTGATGCTCGCCAACCTCAGTTACTTGCATGTAAAAGCACACATCCTTTTATGTTTTCTCTAGTCTTGCCAGAGAAAAGCAAATCTAGAACAAACAGACAACCTAGATATGCCATTCTAACACACAAAGTATGGATGGGACGATTTCAATAATGTGCACGGACTGAATTTTAAAACAAATATTTTTTAACTAATATCTCCAGTAAAGATGATCTTTATCCATGTCCGTGTCATGCTTGCTTTGGATGACATTAGGAATAGTACTAGTCCTTCTGATAAGCCTCTCTTTATCTCGGATTCCACAGGCACCGTAAAAATGCCATAACCTTAGCCCACCACTTGTCGATTCCAGATTGCACCACCACCCTCATAAATTGATTCCACTGACCAAAAAGTTCCACCACTTTTCTACCATATCTTGTTGCCTTTTTTTTTCATTTTCCCTACTGAAGAGGAGCACCTACCTTACCTTACCTTTCTGTTCTTGGCAGCGCAGCCGTTTTCAACCTGCTGAATGGTTAACATCTGGACTGGAGTTGAGATTGCATTTTCCATATCTGGAAAAGATCTGACCTTGTCTGGTTGCATGGTCGACGAGAAATAACAATACAATCTTTGTATCTGAGGTGACAATTAGTTTAGTTTGTTTAAGTTATCCCTACATCATATTTCTAGTGGTTTGTTCAGTTGACCAAATGGCTTATTGCCACTGGACAGGATGGGGCAATGCCAAGGATAACCTAAACAAAACAGGCTACTTGCATTACAAATGCAATGATAATTCACTTACATGGCCGCAATGACACAGATTTCAGGACAGTAGCGTGTTCACCGTTGACAATGCAAGTCAAATTGAGCTGCAATGTAGTATTATGATACTAAAGCAACTTGCCCATGACAATGAAAACTGAACTGGCAGCCTACATGTTGCAGAACGGAAATGGGCAAATGGCATGGGCGTGTGCCATGTCGGTAACTAGTTGTATGCTTCTTCTCTGATTTTCCGCATATATTTCTGTCAGTAGTTTCTAGATTGCACCTGACCAAAATCTCACAGGCGTTGCCCAGTATTGGTTGCAAACCTAATCGAGCATGCGAGTATTTCCCGTGACAAAGATCTGTAAGATTAAAACAGAGTTTTTTTATAGTTTCGCAAATGACATGAGTATTCTCCAGGGCTGCATGAGGGACAGCAACATAGGTTACATTTCTGGTAATATCATGGTCATTTCCCCTCAGTATCACAAACAAATTACAATATAAGAAACAAAACTAAAGTAAATTAAGGACCAGGTATAGGGCAAGGCAACAGGTGACATATGGGAGAAGAACAGCTCTTGGTAGCACACTTATTTCATGTTGGTTCTCAAATAGTTTCTTTGTAGTAGACTGTAGACGGGTGCAGCAAATCTACTTGACAAGATAATCACCTGGTACCCTTCCCTTTGGGTTTGCCTTTTCCTTTCGCTTTACCTTTCATGTTGCCTCCTTTGCCATTCCCTTTTCCGCTCCCCTTCCCTTCTGGTCTTCGGTTCTTCTGGAATTTACTGTTTTCGAATTTACCATCTCTTGCAGATCCACCAGGCCTCCTGTTTTTCTGGAACTTGTTGGGAAATTTACCATCTTTCGCAGATTTCTCCTTCATGCGCATATTTTGCATTGCTTTTTGCTGCCTGCCCTTCCGCATCTGCTGGGGATTTCGTATCTCAGATGGCACATCTGCATTTGGTATGGACCAACGCCCACGGCCAACTGCAGGTTGTCTTCTGTTTCCTCTTTGATGCTCACCTGGAAAAAAAAAGGTTTTACATCAGGTAGAGTTACATAGGGCTTGGATGATATTTAAGTAGCAGCTGCGATGCTAAAATTTAACAGTTACAACAAACAAAGCTAACACAACTATAGCGAGAATGGCAAGAGACTTCAAGAGGAGCCAGAATATGACGAGAAAGAGATAATTCAGGAGGATACAAAGCATGAACAAGTAGCATAGCATGTGCCGTCAAGGCTTATCCCGTTCAGCCGTTTCTGATCCCAGCCACCATGCCAGCAAGATTTTGCGGTTAACTCTGGTCAACATTCTGCCATGGGGGTTTCCTCTCAGGTTTTAACTATACCTCAAATAATGCAAGTCCAATCATTTCTTGACATGTATCTAACTAGGATGCCTCAGGTGAAGGCCACTGCAAACGGTGCAAGCACAACCATTTGTGACAGGTTTCCATGCAATGTAAATTAAAAACGAAGGAAAGCAATGAGGATATATGCACTCTCAGTATGGACCTCACAATTAACTCTTCGTGCATTTCCACAAGAAAAACAAAACTAATTAGTGATATGCATGTGCATGCTGTATATTCTAAGAGGAAAATATATTTCCTTTGTATCAGCGGCCACCTGCGCGCTCTTTGCTCACCAGCCAACCATTAGCAGGTTGTACCCTGGGACTCGTCTACCAGATGACATCCACCATGTCGTCAGAGCAATTGACCAGATTCTCACTTAAACGAGGTGTTTTCTGTAGCAGAACGATTAGTTTGGAACAATTCTCAAGTGTCATGGTGCATCATTGTATAGAGTGCCGATGCAAATAAAAGTAACCAGGGTGGTGAAGCCAGGTAAGTGGCACGTGGAGGAGTAGAAGGCGAGCCAAGACACTGTCAGGCTTGGACACGACGAGCAATGCCTGAATTGGGATGACGTTTGCCTGCAGGTGCATGCAGGCGAGCAGAGAGAAAGGATGAAGGGGAAGAGATGAAGTACCCCTACTAACATGTGGGGCCATCTTTATTTATCTCACTCAACTGAATGTTTCGCCAAGTCTTCCACCTCAGCTATTTTACTATCTAGCAGTCCATTGGACTTGCAATGCAACTGGACACAAGTTCAGGCACCCAAAATGTAATTTTTAAGTTTGGGAAGTAAAAAAACCACACAACTTCTGAAGCTCTAATACAATTAGATCAAGGGTGATGATCGTCAATCTGCTAAATAGGAAAAGCCTCCTTTAGGTGACTATTAAGTATTAAGTATTAACTCACCAAATGCACGAATGCTTGCAAAGCTTCAATCAACTTCTTTTTAAAAATAGATAATGTGTTAGCATGCCAAACCGTAAATCTGAGAAAAGCTTACCAGACACGTATTTTCAGAAAACCACTATGAACGAATAGAAAAAGGTAAAACAAAATTCAACTGATTGGATGGTTTAAAATTTCAGTGATTTTTATCAAAACTCACTGAATTTCAATCAAAATATTTCAGCACTTCCAGTACTACACAGGAATTCAAAATTATTTTAATTATTTTTCGAATATTTAAATGAATTTTAAGAGGAAATTTTGGTCATTTGGCCAAAACAAAAACCGAAATCACTGAATTTCAGTGTTTTCCACTGTTCCCGAAAAAAATTAAACTGAATATAAAACCATAATAGAGGCTCAGATAAAGCTTTATTGATGATAGGGCCAAAAGGAGGAAAAGTTGGTCAACATTACAAAAAAATAAATTACGTGATTGATGAACTACAATGAGCTTTGTAAAAGTTGACCTCAAAACAAAAAGGGTTACTGCATGAGGACATAAAATGTATTACCTGGCGTGGATGTGCCCCCTTCTGCAAAGTTACCATCTTTTCCACCGGAACTGATTGCTCTATGTGATCTCTGCTGCCATTTCTTATAGATATCTTTGCTTGCCTTTAACTTTGCGCTGGTTTCCGTTTTAATCTAATCATAATCGCAGATGTAGTAAGTTAAAGTTAAGCCAACTGCTTGTCTAGACTACAGATAAATTAGGTAAGACACCTCTACAGAAACACCTACTGGGTATAAATAGAACACAATATTAGACAAGACATTGTACATGTACTGAACATTAGATGCTAACTAAAAGACACGCAGTAATGATTTCAACATTCCTCAGTATATTGCCTTGGAGTAAGACATTCCCCTTATTAGTAACGTAAGCTCCAAGAAATATGTATCATGTCCAATGAAATTTCTAACTGCGCATTATCAACATGTTAGATAGGAGGCAATGTGTAACAATCGTAGTTACAGTTTATACTAAGAATTCAAAGCATAGCATTCAGCTGCGGACTAATACCCTCTTGTTGCAAATTCCATGTTTTACTATAATAGTCTAATTCAACATGGTTCAAATTAGATCGTTACAATATCAATCCTGGCGTAGGAACATATTTTTTGAACAGTATATACTACTTCTAATAGTGAGTCCGGGATCAATTTGACACAGACAAACAGCACCAAACATCCAGGAGATTGACAACTGAACAGGTACATACTTTAAATCTGCCAAACTAAAAGGGAAAAGAATGAGCTACACATCTAACTGCGATTAAATCAACGATCACAATGTATCCAAATATAGCAACTGTAGCATTACGTCCTCCAAAACATGATAAAAACACATGTATGAACAAGATCTACCTTCCCTGAAGCAGTGACACGATCGTTATTATTCAACTTGATAAATTTGTTCTGCAATAATAAAATACACACCATGAGCAAATGTGATATTGCATATTGCAGATGGGTATGTTACTAGGAAAAGTTATACCTTCACCCAGTGATATCGAGTTTTCTGGGCTTGCATTCCAGACGTTTCATCATCGACTAAATCTAGGACAGCAGCATCCAATCTGCATGCCATCATTAAGCTTAATTAGAAGCACCATGGTAATGAGACTGCAGACCCATTTCATGGATAATGAGAGCAAAACTTGGATATAACTAATTATTGTGCAACGGAAGCAAGGATGCAAAAGTGGGACAAGTGGGATATAACTAATTTGTACTATCTCACTTATCCCACTTGCCCCACTTTCGCATCCCTAAACGGAAGCATGGGCCAAAACTTCTTAGAATTGTAAACCGCAGACCCTACGCATGCTGGAGAGAGGACATGATTAAGAGATACACCACAAGCGTTAATGGATATTCAATACATAACCAATCCATTCAACGTCTAACCTGTAATCAAAACCAGGGGTAATAGAACCCGTGGTGAGCTGCCGGTCATCTGTCCTACTGGCTAGACCGGTACGTTCCATACAAACAGAAAATATGATGTGCTATTGTGCTGATTTAACGAAATTTTGATGTGAGTATGATTATAGAAGACAAATAAATAAAGAGAAAAGCAAACAGGAGCTGACAGGGAACCAACTACCGTGCTACTTTGATTTCAAAAAATCAGGTTTTCCTATCCCTGCTCTCTACACCAGTACATCTCCCAGTAGATGTACTGATAATTTGCTATGACGAATGATAGTATAATGGCACAATTCCAGATCATACAAATACACTAATACAATCAATCACATATCAGGAAGCATACACAGCATACCTATCTTGAACAAATCCTTCATTTCCCGTCACTGATAACCCAGCTTCCGAATGCTGAAGGGGGGAAGTAATAATTAAATAAATATTATACAGAAATGTTACATAAAGCAACTGCAACTTAATAAATTAAGATCCCTAGCAGTGAAAAATGTGCAAGGCTAATTTTATTCAAAGTGCGTACTTGGTTTTGAGGTACTGAACTTATGTAGTGATCCTCATCTCTAAAGCTCTGCAACTTTCGCTTCTTACCAGAAACTTCTGAAACCGATAGATAATGCAAAATTTTATAATCATCACTATAATAAAGGGAACGCATACTTTTCTAGGAATACTTTTGTAGAGCTCAAGATGCACTTTGGCATTAAAACAGCAATGACGGTATTAATCCCACAACACTTCACAGGAAGAGAAAAATGCATGCCTTTTTTCTCCCAATTTGAAATGTTTTCCGCTTCTTCTTCCTGCATAAAAATAAGTAGCCATAAATCACTGCACAAGCATAAGAACAAGTACCACATTCAATGTAGTACTTGCAGAGGAATGAATAAAGGTATGCTCATATTAATATTGGACTGCCATATTGTCCTCAATCTATAACATTTTAAGGGATTACTAGAAATTGTTGTAAAAACATGTCTAATAGGCCGTATACATAGAACCGGTGAGGAGTGCCTGCTCTGTTACCATATAATCTGTCAGTTAGTCCAAATAATCAGCATTAGGTTGTATAGTCACTGCTAAGGTGGATACCAGAACAACTACTGGTTACAGTCATAATACTGAAACTATCAAACTACAATCACAGCATGGAGCAAACAAACGAATTAGCTTACAAAGGGATCAGACACTACAAGGCATTTTATGCATCCGTTATTTCTTTCATATAAATGCAATTTCAGCATATACACAGGAGTTGAATAGATAAACTACTCACTCTAATTGTTCAGAGCATTCTATTGGAAGTAAATATCCCAAACCAAGCATAGCATGTAGTAAAGTTGTAAACGAAATATACACACATAACTAGTGCATGTGAGCCTTTGTTTAAGTCAACACTGAAAGAAGAGTCAAACAATAGTATGGACCACCATGCAATATACTCTTGCTGATCAGCTTCGAAAGAAATGGCTTTGGTTTTTTCAGGCATCTTTGCTGCAACAACCAATCCTTTCAGGATAGAATTCTACATACAATGATAAGGCACTCCAATAGTCCAATACAACACCTCAACCCAGTAACATTGCCATATCTAGCATCTTCGAGGTACAATAAGTGTTTTAAGTGATTTGCAACTTGCTATGTTTAAATGAGAAGTTGAGAACAAACAAAGATATGACTTCAGAGTAATCATTACCTTTGTCGCCAGATCACCAGATTTCTGTTCATGCACCAAATTTATGATCCCCTCATGGACTTCTCTTTTTCTCTTCATCACATCTAGCCATTGATTACTACCCTACAATCCAGACCAGAGGGTCATGTTAGTTTTAAAGAATATGGTAGCACACATATTTGTAATGTTTGCATGAACCACATTTGAAATGCCTAAAAATCATAGAGGAAGTTAGTTTCGGCATTAATCAAGTAATCAGATCAGAGCTACTAGTATACTAGCTGCATATTGCAGATATTAGGATAATCACACATAATGCTGAATTTTTTTCAGAACCAAAAAAAATATGAAGTAGCAATGCATTACTTTAAAACTTCTTGATTTAGCAGCTTCACCTTCAGCCTCTAGAATAGTTTGCTTTGGCCTGATAATCGTTAAGAACGAAAAGGGCCCATTAGAAGACACAAAACGAGCAAATACAAGCAATATAAAGAATCGCTAGCTGAAGAAACTACCTAAATGATTTCAGGCGCTCTGAGAATGCAAGAGCTAAAATTTCATCTGATCTAAGAACATCTCTGAAAATTGGATGAAGACCTTCACGAGGAAAATCTTTCGCCCTTCTGATAGATTCCTTTGAAGGCATGGCACGAGTCTTCAGATACAAACGAAAAGCATTAGCACATGGCTTTTCCAATGCAATCAATTCCGTACAGCTATTCATGACTTCTTTTACTCCATCAGAGCAAAGATCAATGATTGTCTGAGGAAAACGACCATATACTGTTTCCCCATTAGCAAGAGATTGGTCAATTTTCAGATTGATTCCATCCATGTCTTTCAGCAGTTCTTCTTCTGTTGGAGCGGGTCGAAGAGGCTTTGAAAGAAAGAGATGTAGGTCCAACAGAAATGGCATGTCCTCTGAAGTGACAAACGTATATGCTGTACCAGTTCTACCTTGTCGAGCTACTCGGCCAACTCTATGAACAAATAACTTAGGTTTTGCAGGAAAGTCCCAGTTCACTACATTGTCAAGCAATGGAATATCAAGACCTCTTGCAGCAACATCTGTCACAATGAGTACCATGGTCTTCCTTGCCCTAAACCTTGAAATATGATCAGTGCGGGCTTCTTGATCCATAGCACCATATGAAAGGGAAGCTACTAGGCCCTCCTCTCGGAAAAGAATACTCAGGAATTCCACATGGTACTTTGTTGAAACAAATATCATTGTCTGTTCCTCGGAGCTGATCCGCTCCCTGACCAAATACAGTAAAGCAGCTAGTTTCTCTTCCTGGCGCAGTGTGAAAAAGACAAGCTTCAGATCAGGGCTTATCTTTTTGTCCAGATCAAGTCTTATAACTTGAGGATCACGTAGGCCAGCTTTAGCGAATTCTGCTAGGGCTTGTGGCATAGTAGCACTGAAGAGCAATGTTTGCCTTGTATCACTCAGCTTGTGTAGAATTTTGTGCAATTGCTCCGCGAACCCCAAACTAAAGAGGGAATCCGCTTCATCAAACACAACATATTCTACCGATCGCAGCGACAAATCATCAACCATATCCAAAATGTGCACAAACCTACCAGGTGTTGCAATTATGATATCAGGATTATCAGCCAATACCTCAAACTGACTGTCCATACTACCCCCACCAACAATTAGGCCAATTTTTAGATCTACATGAAGGAAAAGTTGCATAGTTCATCAACTTAGTTGTATTGCAGTTGCAAAAGACACAATCTATATAGAAAGAAAACGATTTCCAATTTATTACAAAGATTCAATCACCACTAATAATTTACACAAGCATCATGTTAGTATTGCTTCACGTCGTAAATTGGGTCATAATGACATAATGCATGACAAGTACAAGATATCTTTAATTAACTTTGCATACCAGGAACTCTGGGTGGATAACCAGTGACACTAGAATGGTAAGGGGACGACATCCATGCTATCAATAACATTAAGCATACTATCACATCCATACATGACTCGACACTACATAACACATCAAAACATTTAATAACCATGTCGTTCTAGAGAAGCCAGCCTGACGTTAGATTGCTCTAAGTAGTCTAGACTAGCGACTACAATAGGAGGAAGATACCACCATCCTGAGCTTGACGACTACACGAACCACAGTTCAAATCGTGGAAAACAAGGCATGGTAACGAGAGCGGTACGCACCAGTGAACTTGCCGAGCTGGTGAGCGAACTTAAGCGTCTGCGTGGCGAGGTCGCGGGTAGGGGAGAGGATGAGCGCGCGGATGCCAGCGCCGGGGTCGCGGCGGCGGAGGCGCTGGAGCATGGGCACCAGGAAGGCAGCGGTCTTCCCGGACCCGGTACGGGCCATGGCGGCGACGTCTAGCCCGGCGAGGATGAGCGGCATCGCCTTGCGCTGGATCGGCGTGGGCACGCGGTACCCCTTGTGGCGGACCCCGCGGTAGACCTCCTCGCAGAGCCCCATGGACTCGAACCCGCCCGACTTGGGCTTCTTATTATGCGCCGCCTGCGCCGCCTTCTTCTTCCCCGCCGCCTTCGACTTCATCTGCGGCCGGTGCCGCGGCCTTCGGTCCGCCGAAGAGGCGGCAACATCCGTGGAGGGCTTGGACTTGCCGCCGGACGTAGATGGAGTGAGGCGCGCCATGGGTGGGAGGCGGGGGGCGGGGGCGGAGGCGGAGGAGAGACGAGAGAAGGGTGGGTTTTAGGGCTTTAGGTCTCAGCCGCGGCGGCGAGATGGCGTGCGGGGGAGGAGGTAGGCCGCTGCCGTTCTGGGCTGAAGAGGAGCGGCCTATGTTGAAATATTGATCATGGATCGGCCCATATACTGTCCCAATGGGTTTGCAAATCAATCACGTGGAGCAAGCACCGTACATTGATACCAGAAAATTTCGAAAAACTACTTCACGTCGCGATTTGAGCTAAAAAAAAATTAAATAATACATTTTATTACAGAAATTCGATGATTACGCGTTTCTGAGACAATTTAAAAAATAATGATTTGGCCTGGACGATTAGTGCATATCGTCGGGGGGCCCGGACGATAAGCTTGGACATACCGTCCGGGCCATGAACGACTGGTGCATGCATCCCTGCATGCGTTGCTCATGTGAACGATATGTTCGTGCATGCGTGTGCCAGTGCGGCCGTGCATGCGTCTGCTTCAGCCTCAGGTCCACGTCGCCCGTGTACAGAGCAGAGAGCATAGAGCACGCCTAATCCATGCAGAGAGCTTTGGGTCATGGTGGTTGGGTGATTAATTTGTCATTAGTCGGTAATCTTGCCGCCTAATCCATGCATGATGCATCCATGCACGTAGGGTAGCTATGTAGCTGCATCGTATTTCTTTTCTTTGCCATGGTGGTTGGGTGATTAATGCATCGCGTGATCGATTGGTGGCGCTCCTCCATGCCTGCTCTCGTTCCCAGCTAGCCCGTGTACGAGAGCACTTATCGTTGGTGGCGCAGATGACGGCGGCCGCACGCACGTCCCGTCCCGCACGCACATGCTGGCCGTGCTAGGATGTGTGCACTCGCACACGCACGCATGCACGCACGAGCTTGAGCTGGTTGTGTGTGCACTAGCACTCAACGATCAATCGATTGAACTGCTCAAGCTGGCTAGCTACGCAACGATCGATAGATCAGTGCCTATCGTCGGGGGACCGGACGATTAGCCCCTATCGTCTACGCCTTCGACGACAGGCCTATCGGCCACGTGGGCTGGCCCACCCAAGACCTGGTTGTCTGCGCCGCTAACGATAGGGGCTAATCGTCCAGGCCCCCGTCGTCCGGGCCCTCGACGATATGCACTGATCGTTCATGCCGTAAATTAGGCCGCATTATTTTTCAAATTGTCTCAGAACACGTAATATTAATCGAATTTCTGTAAAAAATGTATTATTTAAAAAAAATTAGTGCGATTTGATCAGCAACTAGCAAGTTCAGAAAATACATACGCCTAGATATTTCAGCTAAATCTAGATCATACAAACCAAAAAGACGGTCATGCGCGGAAGCAGGTAATATGTATGGGTGGATAATCAGTGACACTAAGGTGACAAGTACTCCCTTCGTTCCCAAATATAAGATGTTTTAGACTTTGTCCACATACACATGTATACAAATGTATCTAGACACATTTCATGTGTATGTTCACTCATTTGTGTATATAGCTAGACAACATGTGTAACATCTAAAATATCTTACATTTAGGAACAGAGGGAAGAGGGAGTACAAGATATTTCACTAAGATATATGGTTACAAGAATCACGATCAAATATTCTAGGGAGGTTGGCCCTATTTTCAGTATGGCACATGACCCCACTTGTTGCCAGTTCTATACCACGTGTCGCTGCCAACTTTAAATCTTTATCTCTCTAAAGTTGTAACTCAAAATATTGGTCGTATGGACCAAAAAGAATCCACTCGAATCACATGTGTTTTGGATGTTTATATGTAAACCACAACAATATTCTTGCAATAGAGTGAGGATGGATATGCGGTAATGCTGTTGAATAGTACGTGCAAAGCATTTGGCTAGAATCTTGTTTTGTAGCTACTTAGAGCAACTCTAACAACTGCCCTAAATTAGGCGGCCGCGTCCCTCCTCTTTTTTTTGTGTTATTTGAGAGATACAATCAACTATGAGCTAATAAAACATTGCATAAATGACACATATAAAGTTCAATCCACAGAATATCATAATAGATCCATTCGAACGACACATAGTTCAACCCATACACATAGGTTCACACAAAATAACATCAAATTGGAATAATAAAAGTAGTTCAAACTAGAGAAGAACATATAGTTCACGCATCGACGTCTTTGTTGACATCATCGACAATGGCCTCTTCGGTTGTTTCATGAGGAGTTGGGTTCGAAGCCGGAGGTGGCATGATAACCCACAAGTATAGGGGATCGCAACAGTCTTCGAGGGAAGTAAAACCCAAATTTATTGATTCGACACAAGGGGAGACAAAGAATACTTATAAGCCTTAGCAGCGGAGTTGTCAATTCCACCACACCTGAGAAAGCACTAGTAACAAACGTGATGTGAAAGCAGCAGTAATATGAGAGCAACAGTAGCAGTAACACAGAAGCAATGGCACCAGAAAATAGTTGCTTGCGTGGAGTTGACGGAAAGCAATGATGATGACAGATGGACCGGGGTTCCCAGCTATCTACACTAGTGGTAACTCTCCAATAACAAGTGTTGGGTGAACAAATTACAGTTGGGCAATTGACAGAATATTGAGCGCATGACAATGCATATATATGACATGATGACTACTATGATATTTAATTGGGCATTACGACAAGATACATAGACCGTTATCCAACAGCATCTATGACTAATAATCCACCGGGGTTGTCATCCGAGTTCCCCGTTGGTATTAAGTTGCAAGCAACGGATAATTGCATTAAGTAAAGTGCGTAATGTAAACAAACACATATGCCCGTGGACATAGCATCGTTAGGTTACCCTAGTGGCAACAGCACATCCACAACCTTAGAACTTTCTGTCACTGTCCCAGATTAAATGGAGGCATGAACCCACTATCTAGCATAAATACTCTCTCTTGGAGATACAGGCAACTACTTGATCAAGGTAACCACAAGTACCGGAGAGCATGCAAGATCTTAAATAACATATAAGATAGATTGATAATCAACTTGACATAGTATTCAATATTCATCGGATCCCAACAAACACAACACCGATTACATCATATGGATCTCAATCATGTAAGGCAGCTCATGAGATCATTGTATTGAAGTACATGGGAGAGAGAGTACCAACTAGCTACAGCTAGAACCCGTAGTCCATGGGGGAACTACTCACGGAGCATGATGGAGGCGGCGGCGTCGATGGAGAAGGCTCCGGGGGTCAATCCCCGTCCCGGCAGGGTGCCAAACAGGAACTTCTGACCCCCGAAACTTGGTTTCGGATGGCGGCGGAGCTCTGGAACTTTTCTGGGAAATCGTCGATTTTTCGTGAGTTTTAGGTCAGGGGCAATATATAGTCCAAAGGGCGTCGCGAGGCGGTGCACGAGGAGGCGACACCACCCCAGGGCGCCGGGAGATTCCTGGCCGCGCCGAGCCCACGTGTGGGGCCCTCGGGCCTCCCCCGGACTTGTCCTTCTGGCCCATGGAGTCTTCTGGTAAAATAGGGGCCTCCGTAAATTTTCGTCCAATTCCGAGAATATTTCCAGACTAGCTTTTCTGGAATACAAAAACAGCAGAAAACAGGAACTGGCACTGTGGCATCTTGTTAATAGGTTAGTCCCAGAAAATGTATAAAAATGATATAAAGTGTATACAAAACATGTAGCAATTGGTATAAAACAAGCATGGAACATCAAAAATTATAGATACGTTTGAGACGTATCAGCATCCCCAAGCTTAGTTCCTACTCGTCCTCGAGTAGGTAAACGATAAAAACAAATAATTTTTGAGGTGACATGCTACCATCATAATCTTGATCATATAATATTGCAAGGCACATGTAAATGAATGAAGTGATCCAAGTCAATGGTCTATAATTTGCTACCAAATAGATAATGAGTAAACAATGAATCACACAAGCTAAACGTTTTCATGAATAGTACTTTCGAGACAAGCATCAAACAGTTTTGCATAAGTGTTAACTCATAAAGCAATAGTTTCTAATAAAAGGTATTTAATCAACACAAAGGAAGAATTAAGTTTCAGCATTTGCTTCAACTTTCAACATATTTATCTCATGGATATCGTCAACACAAAGTAGTATAACAAGTCCAATACGTGCATATAACGCATGTTGTAACAAAGTTGACACTAGTGTTTGCTTGTGGAAGACAGAAAGAATAGGAAAACTGACTCAACATAAAAGTAAAAGAAAGGCCCTTCGCAGAGGGAAGCAGGGATTAAGTCATGTGCTAGAGCTTTTAGGTTTTTGAAAGCATATAGAGATTGCATAAAATATTTGATACTCCTCCCAACCTTGCTAACACAAGCCATGGCTAACCGAATCCTCGGGTGCCTTCCATCAATCACATACCATGGAGGAGTATCTATTTTTGAGAGGTGTTTGTTAATTGTCAACGAATGGTAGCGGGTGAGAACAGTATTCTACCTGTCAAACGGACTTTTAAGAGCGGCTCCCATGAAGGACGTTATTTCTACCAGCAAGGCAGATCATCCCTCTTTCTCTTTGGTTTACACACATGCAGGTATTTCACTGTTTGTCATTGCTTACTGATGAATCAGGGCAAAAGTGTGAAGAGAATTAATTGGTTAAAGTTGTAATTAATTGGGACTGGGCACCCCGTTGCCAGCTCTTTTTGCAATTAGGATAAGCGGATGTATATGCCACTAGTCCAGGTGTAAAAGTCCATTTGACAAATAGAATAAAGAATAACCACACTAATTCCTCATGAGCTAGTAAACATTGACACAAAAAGGGAATAATAACATTTTGAATAATTTAAAGGTAGCACATGAAAAATTTACTTGGAGTGGCAAGGAAATACCACATATAGGTAGTTATGGTGGACACAAATGGCATGGATTTTGGCTCAAGGATTTGGATGCACGAGAAGCATTCCCTCTCAGTACAGAGTTTAGGCTAGCAAGGTTTATGTAAGCAAACAAGAATATCAACCCGTACACCAAGTTTTATATGACAAACATATTGCAAACGTTATAAGACTTCATACCGTCTTCCTTGTTAACCAAACCCTGTTATTAGAAAATATCTAGACCTTAGAGATACCACCGATGCAAACCAAATTTTCAACAAGCTTTACGGTAGTTCTTCACTAATAGGCTTAACTCATGTGATGCACAAATTTAATCATGATCTACTTGTTAACTCAAAACAATTGACAAGCATCAAGTTATCCATTAGTGATCTACAAGATTAAGCAAGTTTTTCCTTATACCAATTACCACATGCAACATTTTCTGAACCAACCAAACACCAATCAATTTATTTCAATCAACTCTCCAAACAAATATAAGTGAAGCAAGAGAGTACTTTCTACAAAAGAAAGCTAATAGCTCTGACAAGAGATACATGAAAACAAGAGCTAAAAGCTGAACAGCGCTAGATATGAATACTCAACAAATATAAGTGAAGAATAGGAGTATTCTCATGAAAAAGCGGAGCGTGTCTCTCTCCCAATCAAGAATGCTAGGGTCCAGTCAAGCTTTATTGAAAATAAAAGTGCAATACTGAAAATAAAAGCACACAGACGCTCCAAGAAAAGCACATATGATGTGAAAGAATTAAAATATAGTTTCACTAGAGATGACCTGATAATTTTGCCGATGAAGAAGGGGATGCCTTGGGCATCCCCAAGCTTAGACGCTTGAGTCTTCTTGAAATATGCTGGGGAGATCCATGGGAGCCTCCCCAAGCTTAAGCTCTTCACTCTTCTTCATCCTATTATATCACTCTTCCCTCTTGACCCTTGAAAACTTCCGCCACACCAAACTCAACGTAATTCTCATTAGAGGGGTTAGTACTCAAAAACTTTAATCCACTGGTTCTGTTGTGACACATTGCAAGAACTCAATAAAACATTAGCTACAGCCCTCCACGTCTAGAGAACCTTGCTTAAAGCCCACAAGAGACAATGCAAAAAACAGAGACAGAATCTGTCAAAACAGAACAGCCAGTAAAGATGAATTTTTTCGAGGCACTTACGGGACTCAAATCGAAAAACGTTGAACTAACGAAAGATGCATACATATATCAGGATTACGCACAAAAAATTTCAGATTTAATTCACAATCTGGTGATTTTAGGAATTTCGTACAGTGAACAGCAGAAATCTGTTCCTGCGCAGCAATCAAAATTAGCATCATCTTATCATTAGAGACTACTCTTGGCACAACAATGCAAGAAAGTAAAGATACAAAGGAGTTGCTACAGAAGTAAACAACTCCTTGACTCAATAAAAGAAAAATTGCAGAAAAATAAAATGGGTTGCCTCCCATAAGCGCTTTTCTTTAATGCCTTTTAGCTAGGCTTGATAGTTTTAAAGATGCTCACATAAAAATAGAAAATGAAGCAAAAGGAGCATCAAGAAGCAAATTCGAAACACATTTAAGTCTAACCCACTTCCTATGCATAGGAATCTTGTACACAAATAAATTCATGAAGAACAAAGTGACAAGCATAGGAAGATAAAACAAGAGTAACTTCAGAACTTTCAGCATATAGAGAGGTGCTTTAGTACCATGAAAATTTCTACAACCATATTTTCCTCTCTCATAATAATTTTCAGTAGCATCATGAACAAACTCAACAATATAACTATCACATAAAGCATGCTTTTCATGATCTACAAACACATAATTCTTATCAAGCTCAAAAATAGTGGGATTAAAACTTTCAAACCCACTTTTAACAATTTTATAACAAGATGATTGATCATTCTCAAGAGGTATGGGACTCCATCTAGATAAAGTCAAGACCTCTCCAATCCCATTTTCATTAGTAGTACAATTAATATTATCAACCAATATAGGACCATCATCTAGAGCTTTATCATAAACATTTTCTAAGCAAACTTTCTCATTACCATGCATTTCGAAATTAGGCACAAATAAAGGATTATCATAAGATTTATCAAAATAGCATGGATTATCATAAATATCAGTAGCATAATCATTTCCACAAGTTTTACTCATAGGGAATATTTCAAGAGAATCCACAGGAACATAACATTCATCCTCCTTTGGTAAGCATGGAGGGCAATCAAATAGTGTAAGAGATAAAGAGTTACTCTCATTAGAAGGTAGGCATGGGTAGCTACTCCATTCTTCCTCCTTTTGTTCATCACTCTCCTCCTCTTTTTCATCCAATGAGCTTTCAGCTTCAGCAGTAGTTTCTTCTTCTACAGGTTCCTGCAAATTGTGAGTGCATTCTTGTGCATTAATGAGTCTCTCTTTATAATCAATGATATAACAATTATTGCTGAAATTTTCTAGGCAATAATCAAGAATAAAAGAGACCGTTTCTTTAAGTTTATTACAAGCAACACAGGTTTCATAATTTTTAGCCATGAAGGAATCTATTTCAGAAGCTGCCACAAATGTAACAAATTGTTCTACTTGTTCAGCTCCCAAATGAATATAGTTATTCCAATGATAGTTCATAATTAAAACTTCTTCACTAAAGCCACATTGGAATTTAAGATGTTTAGTATCTTGTTCAGAGCAACAATTTATATCATGGCGTTCCAGCAAAATTTCAGCAATTTGATTTAACTTTTTTAACATGCCTCTCATGATTTTACCCTCTCTTGATTCTCTATACTTTATATATAATTCTTTAGCTTCCATAAACATAGAGGTTCTAGCATGTTCTTCCATAGCAACAGTTTTTTTAGATTTTCGGTTTTTAAATTTTTATGGATTTTCGGGTATATAAGAAAAATAAAACTAGACAAAAATAAACTAAACAAAAGTAAACTAAAAAAAAACTACAAAATAAACTAAGCAAAATAAAACTAGACAAAAGTAAACTAGACAAAACAAAATAAAATAAAAACAGAGAGAGAGGTAGAGTGTACTCCCCAGGTGAACTTATGAGTAGAGCTATGCTCCCCGGCAACGGCGCCAGAAAATAGTCTTGATAACCCACAAGTATAGGGGATCGCAACAGTCTTCGAGGGAAGTAAAACCCAAATTTATTGATTCGACACAAGGGGAGACAAAGAATACTTATAAGCCTTAGCAGCGGAGTTGTCAATTCCACCACACCTGAGAAAGCACTAGTAACAAACGTGATGTGAAAGCAGCAGTAATATGAGAGCAACAGTAGCAGTAACACAGAAGCAATGGCACCAGAAAATAGTTGCTTGCGTGGAGTTGACGGAAAGCAATGATGATTACAGATGGACCGGGGTTCCCAGCTATCTACACTAGTGGTAACTCTCCAATAACAAGTGTTGGGTGAACAAATTACAGTTGGGCAATTGACAGAATATTGAGCGCATGACAATGCATATATATGACATGATGACTACTATGATATTTAATTGGGCATTACGACAAATACATAGACCGTTATCCAACAGCATCTATGACTAATAATCCACCGCCGGGTTGTCATCCGAGTTCCCCGTTGGTATTAAGTTGCAAGCAACGGATAATTGCATTAAGTAAAGTGCGTAATGTAAACAAACACATATCCGTGGACATAGCATCGTTAGGTTATCCCTAGTGGCAACAGCACATCCACAACCTTAGAACTTTCTGTCACTGTCCCAGATTAAATGGAGGCATGAACCCACTATCTAGCATAAATACTCCTCTTGGAGATACAGGCAACTACTTGATCAAGGTAACCACAAGTACCGGAGAGCATGCAAGATCTTAAATAACATATAAGATAGATTGATAATCAACTTGACATAGTATTCAATATTCATCGGATCCCAACAAACACAACACCGATTACATCATATGGATCTCAATCATGTAAGGCAGCTCATGAGATCATTGTATTGAAGTACATGGGAGAGAGAGTACCAACTAGCTACAGCTAGAACCCGTAGTCCATGGGGGAACTACTCACGGAGCATGATGGAGGCGGCGGCGTCGATGGAGAAGGCTCCGGGGGTCAATCCCCGTCCCGGCAGGGTGCCAGAACAGGAACTTCTGACCCCCGAAACTTGGTTTCGGATGGCGGCGGAGCTCTGGAACTTTTCTGGGGAAATCGTCGATTCTTTCGTGAGTTTTAGGTCAGGGGCAATATATAGTCCAAAGGGCGTCGCGAGGCGGTGCACGAGGAGGCGACACCACCCCAGGGCGCCGGGAGATTCCTGGCCGCGCCGAGCCCACGTGTGGGGCCCTCGGGCCTCCCCCGGACTTGTCCTTCTGGCCCATGGAGTCTTCTGTAAAATAGGGGCCTCCGTAAATTTTCGTCCAATTCCGAGAATATTTCCAGACTAGCTTTTCTGGAATACAAAAACAGCAGAAAACAGGAACTGGCACTGTGGCATCTTGTTAATAGGTTAGTCCCAGAAAATGTATAAAAATGATATAAAGTGTATACAAAACATGTAGCAATTGATATAAAACAAGCATGGAACATCAAAAATTATAGATACGTTTGAGACGTATCATGGCACGAACGCACCAAAGCCACCACCACCCATGGCACCACCTCCACCTCCCAAGCCGGCGGCACCACCACCACCCATGGCACCACCACCTCCACCAAATCCACCACCACCACCCATGGCACCACCACCTCCACCAAAGCCACCACCACCTCCACCAAAGCCACCACCGCCCATTGCCGCCCCATGAACCCCATGTAGCTCATGGATGTTCCCATGCCTCCCATAGCACTCATTGCATTCATGTAAGCCATTTGTTTCTTCGCCAACAATTGATCAGGGCAAAGTTCCACATATTGCTTTTGCTTCTCATCCATCTTGCTTGTGTCCATGAACATAAGCCTTTGCTCATTCTCCAAATCTTGCTTTTGCTCTTCCATGGCGAGCTTCTTCTCCTCCATTGCCACTTTCCGAAACTCGGCCGCCGCCAGTTGCTCATTGGCCGTGGCTAGCCTCTCCTCGGCCGCCGCACGCCTCTCTTCGGCCACAGCTTGCCGCGCGGCCGTCACCTTGAGCTCCTCCGCCTCCTTGAGCTTCATGGCCTTTCTTTCCTCATTCATCTCAATTCGATGCTTCACCATTGCATCCAATGACACCTTGATATCATCCTCTACGGCTTATTTTTTGCCTTCTCCTTGGCAAACTTCCTTCCATCGGGCCTCCCGGTTGCGGTGGTAGAGTGGGGAGTGGCGCTTCTTTTCCCATCATCACTTGATGCCTCATCATCATCAAGATAGGTGACACTTCCCTTCTTGCCATTGGGAATATAAAGAGTATCACGACTCTTCCATTTCTCACAATTCTCAAGCTCCGCATAGCAATGATGCAAGGTGAAAGCTTTGCCTTTCTTGTCCTTGTTGCCCTTTTTGATCCTCTCCTTGAACAAATTTTGGGCAATGGAGTTCTACAACTGACAAGAAATGCAATGGGTTAGAACAAGAATGGTAGCAAAAGAAGTAACAAACAAGAATGGTGTTGGGTTCAAACATCTTACTCGGTCCTCACTATTGGTGCCACTTGGGTTCAAACGCTCCACATTGGCCAAACAAGCCGCCCACTTTTGGCAATCGGTGTTGATGATATTCCATCGGTGACGAACCGAACCCTTGTTCCGTTCGATGCCACTCTTGTTGCGAGCAAGAAAGTAGTCCCACATCCGCAACCAATATGCTTCCTTGGGTTGCTCCACACCAACGGACGCGTCCATGCCGACCCGCTTGTAAGCTTGGCATATCAACACGTCCTCCACGGTGGTGTAATTTGCGGCTCTTCCCCTAACCACAAACCCCTCTTCTTCATTGTCAAGTCCCTCATCACATTGCTGCTCATACTCTTGAGATGGAGTGTCTTGAGAGTCAACATGTGAATGAGTAGGGATATTCATGTAGTTTAGAAACTCTGTGTCATCGTCGAGTCTACAATGCAATACAGAACAATCAACAAGTAGCAACATTGAAAAAGGAATACGAAGCAAAGGGGAAGATTTTACCCCATGGTCAATTCATCGACCACATTGGATGCGGGAGGCGAGCGGGTCGGCGACGCGACGAAGTCGTCGTCCTCGGTCGGCGGAGGAGGTGGAGGAGGCATCGCTGCAGCGTCGGCAACGGGCCTCAGCGGACGGGCTCCTCACCGGCGGCAGCCTTTTGCTTCTTAGGTGCCGCGACGGCGGCGCCCGTCGCAACCCTCTTGCCCGCACCGGCCGCCGCGGGCACCTTCCTGCGTGAGGCGGACGGCTTCACCACCGGGGCGACCTCTGCGGCCTCCACCGAGGCGCCAGAGACGGCGCGGGGGGCGGCGAAGACATGTCGGCGTAGGGGCGGAACCCTAGGGTTTTCCGCGGTGGCGGCGCCCGGGGCCGGGGAACGGCCGGAATTGGGTGCGGGAGGGGCATGGAGGTCGGGGAGGGCTCCGCCGTCTTCGTCCATGGCGCGGAGGTCGGCGGCGGCGGCGGAATCACGGCGGGGCGGGCGCGGCGCGGGGGCGGAAGGGGATTTCAGCGTGGCGGTTGGTGCGCGCGCGGGGAAACTGAAGGAAAAGGGCCCGGGCGCGCGCGGTCCTCTCTGCCCCATATTTTGGGGCAGAGAGGAGCAAAATTTAGGGCAGCCCTATAATAGGGCACATGATAGGGCAGCTGTTGGAGGGGTGTTTTTGGCCTCCGGTGCCTAAAAACGGTTTATTGGGCACCATGCCTAATTTAGGGCAGCTGTTAGAGTTGCTCTTAGTAAGAGAACCATCCAATATTGCTACTGTATATTTTGTACTACATGAAACTAGTACTCCAACTGAAAAATTTCATCTACCAACAATATCGTGAGATAATATTAAGTGCCCTTTTGTTTAGGCTTCTAAGTGCTTTCCACCAAAAAAAGCAGCCTAGATGAAACAAAAGGGGTAGCGGTGCGGTGGGCTTTTACCGTAGCCAGTTCATTCTCCCACACACGAGAAAAAGCACCTTGGAGGGTGCTTCTCGAGCTTCTCCAACCCAAAACAAACTGGTATACTATTTTGCCCTGTTTCTTCTCCGTATTCACAGTGAATATACCATCGTAGGGCCGACCGATCTGTTTCCAGTCTTTCTCATCGTCGCTGCGACAGAGAAAATAAAAGCCCCGCTCGTACGGAACGAGCTGGATGGCTGTGTTCGCTGCTACAGTGATGCTCACGTATAAAGTACCCGCAAAAAACAAAACGATCAATACTGGATGGTTGTGCGCTGCTGTGATGTTGCTTGCTGCTAATAGTTTTTTTCCTTGATGCATTCGATGGTCTGATTTATCTTAAATATTGAAATACAATATAATTTATTTAAATTATAGTCACTTATAGCCATATTGAAATAATTTAGTGGATATATTTGTTTTATTCTTGTTAATCTATCATACATTCGTGGATATATTTGTTTTATTCTTGTTAATGTATTTTAGACAAAGATATCATGATGGTTATGTAATGAAAATTGTATGGATATGAAGTTTGACTCGATTTATAGTGATGCATATGTTATTACACGCGAATCAGCAACAAATACATCCTTTTATAAATGTAGGGGTGTTTCAGGCAATTTCATAGTTCACAGTCAGACAGCCAGCTCGGTTGCCAAAGAGCTCCACTCAGAAAAGTAGCTTTCCCTGCACAGCAGCTTTTCTGCACAGCACCCACAGCCAGCCACAGCCAGCCCAAACAAAAGGGCCCTAACCCACGCGACATTTTCTACAAATCATTGCTTAAAACAGTACCAAAAGCATTTTGCTAAAAATTTATAGTGAAGGACTCTTACAAAGTCCAAATACTAGCACTTCCACCTGATTATTCTATTGATTGCCCAATCCATTTCTTTTGGAAATTCCTCGGCACAATTTATCTGCAGAAGCCGTCTCCGTGGAGCGCTCCGCGGAGCCCTATCCGCCGCAGCGGTGGCCCGTGGCCGTCGTCGGCGCCGTAGCTAGAGCCGCTAACGACCTTCGCCACCTCGACGAACACGTTCGTGCAGCCGTGCTGATTTTCCACACCGAAGGAATCGAGCGCAGGTGCCCTGAGTGGATCAATCGACTCCGTTTCCTTGGACTCCGGCAACCATCGTTTGCATCGTCTCCGTCTCCTCCAAGCACACGTCATCTGCCGCCTCTTCCGCTCTGGGAAACGATGGGTGAAGGGGCCGCTGCGATTCGACCTCAACCGTCCAGCAGCCATGGCGTGGATTATTCAAACGGCGCCACCGATAGAAAAGATGTGCTGATGTGCTCGGTTCTTGAGAGAGCTGGAAGATTAAAGATTTGCATGCCGAGATTTGAGTGAGATTGTGTGGAAGGATTAAGACAAGTTTGTTCTTTACTACTGTTTGTTTGAGAGGGAGAGAGCTCCGAGAGAGCTGAGGCTACTTTGCCTCTGTGCTGCTCGCATGCTGCTTTTGTTGGAGAGCAGACACGTGAGAGTAGAAAGATTATAGGCGTTACTTGCATGCTGCTGCTTGAGGGCAAAGAGATTGAGCGAAACTTTGGGATATTTTTGTGTGCTTGCTGCACCTGCATGAGAGAGCAGAGAGGACCCTGGTGTGCTCCTGCGTGTTTAATAGTTGCAAATACAGGCAGAAAATAGATATTTTTCTGGTTCTTTCTTACAACCAAATGAGTCATCGACCTATCTAGAGTTCCTTGTCATCGTTGTTACCTGTTTGGAAAGGGAATATCATAAAAATTCATGCAACCAACATCTCCAATTTAAACAAAACGTAACATTTTCTACAAGGTGTAGTAACCACGAGAGCATATTGTTGATGCATTATTTTTTACTGCTTAAGTCAATATTATTTTTACACTTCACAACCTTAGGATAATTGTTTCATCGATGTAAGATATCCTGTAGCAACGCACGGGCATTTAGCCCGGGCGGCTGAAAGTGCATGTGTTGTCTCATGTGTGGTTTTGGTAATTAATGACAATCATTATGGACTAATGTTTGTATTGAGTTATTCTTGTAGGTTTATCTATTGGCATCGCTTGAACTCCATGTGTTGGATTCAAGGTTGTATGCCATCAAGATCATTGATTATGATGGACATATTTGATATGATCAAGAAGTTGAAAATATACAAGGTTGATCAAGACTAAGTGCAAAGAGTGGTTTCAAGTTGATCAACACACAAAGCTAAATGATATACCATGTGGGATCATGTGATCCAATGATATGGTAAGAAGTTGTCCATATAGCTTTGTGAACTGTGTGTGTGGCATTCCTTTGTTGGGGTTAGGTATCTCTCCATGGGCTTGCATCAAAAGGAAGATTTCTTATAGATCATGGAGGATGACGTCAAGTGGTGATCATCATCAAGGTTGAGATGTGCAAGTTCAAGATGGGCATATAGAAGATATCATATGCTTGAAGCTTGCAACCCATTTGGAGATAATGGTCAAGTGAAGATGTTCCTAGAGAGGCACTCCCATCTTGGTGTATGGGGGAGCGATATATGAGTCTTCACCAAGCAAAGCACAATCAAGAAAGGTGGTCCACTTGAAGAGGTCAAGATCATCATCATCTAGCTCAAGTGGAATGCGCAAGGCAAAGGTATGATCTTGATAGGGTTTCTATTTTACCGGTCTCATGATGTTAGTGGGAGACCGGGTTATAGGATAGACGGCGTACTATCAAGAGGGGCTCTCAAGTGAGTAACTTGATCGCATCTTTGTGGAGAGCTCAAACCTTTGCATACTTGGCATATCATCTTTCTTGGTTCTTACTTGGCTTTTCTCCTTGTTGGGTTTTGGTGCTTGTTGTAATCTTCATGGTAAGCCCAAGTTCTCCGAAAACGGATTTCGTATGGAAAACTTGTTGCATTTTCGGGTTGGAAATATTATCGGTTTATCCTTAGGAAAGTTCCACACCTCCATGTGTGTCAACTTAACTCTATTTATGGTTCTTAGGAAAGCTCTTGTTGTAGGAAATCTCTTGTTGTTACCTTTCCAACAAAATTGGTTTCACCTGTTTTGGAGTTCGAACGAGAAAGTTATTGTATTTCAGGCTTTACTATTTTGCTGGTTTTCCTGACCGGAGTCTCCGGCGCCAGGACCGGAGTCTCCGCACCTCTGGGTCCGGAGTCTCCGTGGTTTCCTGTCCGGAGTCTCCGGTCCCTTGCTTTCAAAGTTTCTCAGCTCCAGCGACGGCAGCTGCGGTATTGGGTGCGGAGTTGGTCCGGAGTTACCCGGAGTCTCCGCCCCGACCGGAGTCTCCGCACCTCCAGGTTCGGAGTCTCCGCCCCAGACGAGCTTTGAAGCGAAGTGCCCCACTCGACGGCGCGTGCGGTATTGGGGTCCGGAGTATCCCCGGAGTAACCCCGGAGTCTCCGCACGTGGCCGGAGTCTCCGCACTCTCAGGGTCCGGAGTCTCCGCCCAGTCCGGAGTCTCCGGTCTAAGTGGACTGCAACGGCTCTTTTTCTGGGAGGGGTATAAATACCCCTCCACCTACCTCCAGCCAGCCAGCTCTTCCAAGCACATTTTCCCCCTCTCTCCCCTCCATTGTTGACCTTGGAAAGCTTGCCTCTCCCTCATTTCCTCCCATGATTCTTGCATATCTTTGAGGGAAAAGAGAGAGGAGATCTAGATCTACATTTCCACCAATCCATCTCTCCTCTAAGTGAGGGGAACCTAGTAGATCTTGATCTTGGAGTTCTTGGTGTTTCTCCTACTTTGTTCTTCCTCTCTTCTCCCCCCATAAGCATTAGTTGCTTTTGGTGGGATTTGAGAGTGAAGGATTTGAGCACTTGTGCTCTTGCCATTGCTTTGTGCATCGGTTTGTGCTCTCCACGAGGATTCATGGAAGTTGAAAGCTTGTGAACTTGTTACTCTTGGGTCTTTGGACCCTAGACGCCTTTGTGGTGGTTGAGACCTTGTGTGGTCACTTGTAGCTGTTCGGAGCCCCCAATTCGGTTGTGGGTGTGTGCCCCGGATCATTGTTGTAAAGGCTCCGGTTTCCGCCTAGAAGGATTCCGATAGTGGAAGGTGAACCAATCCTTTGTGGTGCGGTTCATCGGAGAATATGGTGAGCCTTTGTGGTGTTGAGATCGACCTTTGTGGTGCCTCACACGTCTCCAACGAGACGTATTCCCCTAAAAAGGAGGAACTCGGGAATACATCCTCGTCTCCGCGTGCCTCGGTAATTTCTATACCCGAGCTCTTTACTTATGCACTTTACATTGTGATAGCCTTCGTGCTTGAAGTATTCTATCTTGCTATCACCTTGTTGCTTGTCTTGCTTAGCATAAGTTGTTGGTGCACATAGGTGAGCCTAGTTTATTTAGGTTGTTGGCTTGTTAATTTAAACACCTAATTTTATTCTGCAATTATCAAGCCTAAACCGGAAAAGTTTTAATTGCCTATTCACCCCCCTCTAGGCGACATCCTTTTCCTTTCAGCGGCGCCGGCGGCGGCGGCTCCCTGCTTCTCCCCTCGCGGTGGCGACCATGTGCGGGGCGGTGTTGTGGGTTTGTCACGTCAGGTGTCATAGATGACTTCGTAGGTGTGGGATTACGCGAGTCAAGCATCTCCGAGCTTGGGATCGCAGGAACAAAGATCAACACAGATTTACCCAGGTTCGGCCCCCTCAATGTGAGGTAAAAGACCTACTTCCTGCCTACCCTAGATTGGTATTGATATGATAATCGAGGTGTTACAATGGAGGCGATCCGATCTGGTACTCGCCGTATGAGCTAGGGTTTAAGGGCTTGACCCTCTCTAAGTCCTGCGAGTCCTCTTTATATACACAGAGGCTCGTCAGGTTACAAGAGTTCTACACGAAGCCTGATTATCTTTCTTGTCTTCCAAGGCAAGTTTGCACCGACCTTCTGGAGCTTTCCTTTATCGAGTCAGATGCGAGATTGGCCCATCTTTCTCGAGGCCCAATAATGATAGCGCAGCCTTAAGTCGCTGTTTTTAAATTCGAATAAGTCGCGGGTTAATCATTCCCCCGACATTAGCCCCCAAGCGTGGCCTGAACTTCATAGTATTTCTTGATCTTGAATGTTTAGGCCGCGCTTTTCCTTATTTCGCGACTTATAATTGTGCTGGATTGGCCTTGACTCGCACCTGGAAGATCATCTGACTTCGTGAGCTTCTTTGTTAGAGTAGCCTGATAGCTTCAAAACTTGATGACGATCCATCTTCAAATTTTTGATGATAATATGATGTAGCCCCCAAGGATTGAGAGGATGTAACGTGATAATCATCTCAATTCTTCTCAGAGTTTTGAAGGTCGTCACCTGTAACTTGATATCATGAATAAAACAATTGTTAAGATACAAGTAATTGTAATTGGTGTTGCCGTACTATAAGCAGTACATCGACCTCTCGTTAGGCCATCTGAATCCTTAAGTGGGCACTCGCGCGACTCAGTATTTCCTAGGAACATGTGTGTTCAGGGTCGAGAGCGGCCATGATAGGCAATCAAGCTCGATTGACGCCACACCCCAGTACTTTGGCCACATAATGCGAGTAGCAATCCAACTTAAGGTAAATTTGATAATTGCCAATAAGTTGGCTGTTTCAGGGTAACAAAGACCCCAAGAAACATAATGATATGGCCATGATAGGCTAAGCTATGATAAGCTTTGATTATGATGACACATAAGGTCGCGCCTTGGTGGCAACCGAGTGTTATACATAGGGTTGGATCGCGCGTAGGTGGCGATCCATGGTGATACATGGGGTCGGTCGCGCCTAGGTGGCGACCAGAATGATACAAAGTTTACGGCCGCGCCTAGGTGGCAGCCGGTTTCTGATACAAGGGTCGATCGCGCCTGGGTGGCGATCAGATGTTGCATAGGTCGCGCCTAGGTGGCGACCAAAGTTGAAGTTCTAGCCCTGAGTGGCTGTGATGATACTCAGCTATAAAGCTGGAAAGGATGATGCTTGGCTCTAATTAGCCTTTTCTTATGTATAGTACGGTCGCAGGTGTGCGACGTTCCAAGGGCGAGGTGCCTCGAGACGATCCTCGAAATCATGGCGTTCGCTGCTTTCTTCCCTTACATCCAGCAGATAGTACGACCCATTGTTTAGCTTCTTGCTGATGATGTAGGGTCCTTCCCATGGAGAGGACAGCTTATGCATTCCCTTGTGATCTTGTTTAAGTCGCAGTACTAGGTCGCCTTCTTGAAAGGTGCGGGTTTTGATGCGTCTGGCATGATAGCGTCGCAAGTCTTGTTGATATACCGCTGACCTTGATGCTGCCAAGTCTCTAACCTCGTCTAATGTGTCCACCGAGTCTTGCCGAGCTATCTCATTATCTGTCTCGATGTAAGCCGCAACTCTTGGTGAATCATGTATGATGTCGCTGGGCATGACTGCTTCTGCTCCATAGACCATGAAATATGGTGTAAACCTGTGGATCTGTTAGGGGTTGTTCTTAAGCTCCACAGTACTGCTGGCAATTCTCCACCCAACATCCTGGAGATGCTTCGACCTTTTCAATAAGGCGCGGCTTAATTCCATGGAGAATTTCCTGGTTAGCTCGCTCAGCTTGTCCATTGCTCTGCGGGTGTGCTACTGACGTGAGGTCCAATCTTATCCCATTGTCTGCGCAAAATATCTGTGTAGCCCTTCAGAGGTGTTGCTCCCGTTGTCTGTAATGATACTATGGGGGTACCCAAAGCGGAATATGACCTTCTTCAAGAACTTGACTGCTGTTTCAGCCTCGCAATCTCCCACAGGTTCTGCTTCTATCCACTTTGTGAATTTGTCCACCATGACCAGGAGGTGAGTTTTTCCGTTTGAAGACCGTCTGAAGGGCCCTACCATGTCAAAACCCCATACGGCAAAAGGCCATGTGATGGGTATTGTGCGAAGTGCTTGAGCTGGCATATGATCTTGCCTAGCGTATCTTTGACATCCATCGCACACTCTGACAATTTGCTCTGCATCTGCTAATGCTGTTAACCAGAAGAATCCATGTCGGAACGCCTTTGCCACCAAAGATCTTGACGAAGCATGATGGCCACAATCGCCTGAATGAATTTCGTGCAAGATTTTTCGTCCCTCTTCTGGTGAGACACATCTTTGGAATGCTCCTGACACGCTGCGCTTGTATAATTCGTTGTTGATGATTGTATAGGCCTTTGATCGCCGTATGATTTTGCGCGCCTCAATCTCATCGTCTGGCAGCACTCCGCGACTTAAATATGCCATGTATGGCTCTGTCCATCCTGGCTGTTCATGCAGGGCTGCGACTAAAGTTGAATCGTCCTCTGGCTCTGCAATGTCAATCTCTGCTGGAGGTTTGACTGATGGATTGTGCAGTTCATCCAGGAAAACATTGGGTGGGACTGACTGTCTATTGGATCCAAGCGAGACAGGGCATCTGCAGCTTCGTTTTGTCTCCGATCAATATGTTCAACTTGGTATCCAGTGAAATGTCCAGCAATTCTGTCCACCTCTCTTCTGTATGCAGCCATATTCGCATCCTTGCTGTCCCACGTTCCAGAGACCTGCTGTGCCACCAAGTCTGAATCGCCAAAACAGCGTATGCGACTGATGTTCATCTCCTTTGCTATACGTAGACCATGAAGCAGTGCCTCGTACTCTGCCACGTTATTTGTGCAGTTGAAGTGTATCTGTAGCACATACCGCAGCTTGTCTCCCTTGGGGATGTTAGAACAACTCCAGCCCCCGAGCCTTGCAACTGTCTTGACCCATCAAAATGCATGGTCCAGTATTTGGTTTCTGCCATGCTAGGAGCGACTTGGATTTCTGTCCAATCGTTGATAAAATCTGCGAGGGCTTGCGACTTAATTGATGTGCGCGGCTCGTAGCTGATGTGATGTGGTCCCAACTCGATCGCCCACTTAGCGACTCTTCCAGTAGCTTCTCGATTACGGATGATATCTGCCAATGGTGCTGAACTAACCACAGTTATTGGATGTTCTTGGAAGTAGTGCTTCAGCTTGCGACTCGCCATGAACACTCCAAACACCAACTTCTGCCACTGTGGGTAACGCTGTTTGGAAGCTGTGAGGACTTCGCTCACGTAATATACTGGTCTCTGGACAGGGTATTCCTTTCCGGTTCTTGTCTCTCCACAACCATGACAGCGCTCACAGCACGGGAATTTGCCGCTATGTATAGTAGCATGGGCTCTTTATCCTTTGGAGCCGCCAGAACTGGAGCATTTGTCAATTGATGTTTCAAGGCTGTTAGAGCTTCGTCGGCCTCTGCATCCCAAACGAAGGTGTCTGATTTTTTCAACAGTCTGTACAAAGGTAGTGCTTTCTCTCCCAATCTTGATATAAAGCGACTCAAAGCTGCTACGCAACCGGTAAGTCGCTGCACATCTTTTATCTTTTCTGGTTTTTGGAGATCCATCACGGCCTTTATCTTGTCAGGGTTGGCCTCAATGCCTCTTTCTGATACTATGAATCCCAATAGCTTTCCTGCTGGTACTCCAAAGACGCACTTTGTGGGGTTGAGCTTCATGTTGTATTTTCTGAGATTTGTGAATGTCTCTGCCAGGTCACTAATAAGATCCTGGCCAACTTGCGACTTAACCACAATATCATCCACGTAGGCGTGAACGTTGCGACCTATTTGCTCATGTAGACAATTCTGAATGCATCTTTGGTAAGTCGCACCTGCGTTCTTCAACCCAAAGGGCATGCTGACATAACAAAAAGCTCCAAAGGGTGTGATGAAGGACGTCTTTTCTTGGTCCTCCCTCTTCATCTTGATTTGATGGTAGCCTGAATAGGCATCCAAAAAGCATAACAGCTCGCACCCAGCAGTTGAATCAATCACTTGGTCGATTCGCGGCAAAGCAAATGGATCCTTTGGACAGCTTTGTTAAGACTGGTGTAATCAACGCACATTCGCCACGTACCGTTCTTTTTCATAACCAAGACTGGGTTTGCCACCCACTCCGGATGGTATACCTCCGTGATGAATCCTGCAGCCAGTAGGCGAGCTATTTCCTCCCTATTGCCTTTCTTCTATCATCGTGGAAACGCCGTAGTGGCTGCTTCACTGGTTTAGCCGCAGGGTTCACTTTGAGGCTATGTTCTGCTAATTCTCTTGGTACCCCTGGCATATCTGACGGTTTCCATGCGAAGATGTCCTTATTTTCCTGAAGAAAGCGACGAGAGCCTTCTCCTGCTCTTCTTCCATGTGTGCTCCAATGCTGGTTTGCTTGGATGAGTCGCCAGGAACAAGATTTATCTGCTTGGTGTCCTGGGCCGCTTTGAATTTCATTGGTGGCTCGGCGGCGTGGTAACTACGCTCATGTCATTTGGGTCCACCTGCGACTTATAACCTTTTAGCTCTTCCGCGGCACAGGCAGATTCTGCGAAGGCCGCATCTCCTTCTTCACATTCTATCGCTTTTTCTCTATCTCCGTACACTGTGATGACCCCTTTTGGTCCTGGTATCTTCAACTGTAGGTACACGTAGCATGGCCTGGCCATAAACTTAGCAAAAGCTCTTCTTCCAAACAAGGCGTGATATGGGCTTTGGAATTTTACCACTTCGAAACATAGGAACTCGCTTCTGAAGTTCTCTTCTGTCCCAAAAGTTACCCCTAGGGTTATTTTCCCGCTGGCTGTGCGGACCTTCCTGGGACAATGCCGTGAAACACGGTTGACGTGGGCTGCAGGCTGGAATCCTTGAGTCCTAGACGCTGGAACGTATCGTAGTACAAGATATTAATGCTGCTTCCTCCATCCATAAGCACTTTGGTCAGCTTGTATCCTGCTACGTACGGTGCCACAACCAGCGCCAACTTGCCAGGTTCCCGTACTTGTGGCGGGTGATCGTCGCGACTCCAAGTTACTGTGTGCTCGGACCACCTTAGCCAATTGGGCGTTGCTGGTATCACGGCGTTCACCTGTTGACTCCTGCGACTCAATTTCTCTTCCCTTTTGGAGTGTCGATAACTATTGTGTGATACTGCCCCGTTTGCCTGGGGTTGTTCGCGCTGTGCTGCCCAACATTTGGTCATGAGCCGACCAGGGTTTCCTTCGTGGGAATTTCCCCTGTTTGCTGGCTCTCTTCTTTCCACTTCTTGTAATAGTGCATTGTGCCTTGGTATGGTCCGCTGGCCGTCCATCACCTGTGCATGAAGGTCGCACGGCCGATTAAAAACTTCTTCCATATTGATTGGACGGGAGCCGTATCCTCGCCCCTTCCTCGCTGGCCTCTGAATCCTCCACGCGTATTGGCGACGAGCCCTGAGTGACCATCTTCGTTTTTGCGTTTGTTTTGATTCGCGTTGTTGTGGCTTGTTTGCTGCTGCTGGGGCTTGTTGGAGTTTTTCTTTCCTTTGGCAGCAACCTCCTCTTCTTCTCCGTCTGACGCGTCTCTGGTTTTATCCGAGCCGGCATATTTGTTAGCCGCAGCCATTACCTCGCTGAGGCTCTTGACTTTATCTTTCATGCGACCCAGCTTATGAATCAGCGGCTCGAACTTGCAGTTTTTCTCCATTACCAGGACGGCTGAGCTTGGTGGTATATTATCTGAGGAGTGTATTATTTCTGCCACCCTTTTCATCCAATGGCGACTTGACTCGCCTTCCTTCTGGACACAACGCTCGAGATCTTCTATATTGCAGAGTCGTTTGCAAGTTCCTTGGAAGTTCTTAACGAAGCATCCTTCAGTTCCTCCCAAGTATTTATAGAGTTGGGAGGCAAATTTTGCAGCCATATGTGCGCTGCACCTTCTAGCATCATGTTGAGGTACCTTGCACATATTTCCTCTGAGGCGTTCAAAATGCTCATCCCCATCTCGTAATTGTTCAGCCAGGTGGTTGGATCCATGCTGGCGTTGTAGTTTGCCACCTTGCGTGGCCCTTTGAAATCTTCAGGAAAAGGTTCCGATCTGATCCTTTCAGTGAAACACGCTGGGCCCTTGAGCCGCGAGGACAGGGTTGTGATGTGCCCGTTGGATTGTTGACTTCTGCGGGCCGCGTTTGCATCACTGGCATATTCGCCTGCGCTTCTGCGACTTGCTCCTGCTGCCTCTGTGCGACTCCTGATATGTTCTCTGGTGGCCTGCTTTGGACGCTTCTTTCTGCTGCAATCCTGTGATTGGCTGGTACGAGGGGCAGCTGTTTCGGCTTCTGCCCTATTGGCTTGTTGCAGGACTGCGTACTTAGCATCTGAATCGCGCGCCGCGCCTCAGCATTGACCGGGTCATCGCCTGTTGGTACCATCTGAGTCAAGATATTAGCCGCAGCATACATATTATCGACAGGGTTTGGTAATGGCCCTGCGGGGTGTGAAACCTCCTTGGTTGTTGCTGGGTCTCTTGATTTGTTGGTCCCCATCCTTCCGCAACTGTCTGGATTCCCGCTCCCGCGGCTGGAGTAAGCGGGATTTCCACTGTTGGTTGAGTCGCGCGCAGTTGTGTTTGCGAGTCAACCTGTCGTTGAGTCGCAGCCAGCGCGGCTACTCTTTGCCGCTCCTGTTGGATTCCTTGGTTTATCTGATCGAGCCTGCGGCGCTCTTCTTCCATCCTTCGAACCTCATACAGGAGCTCGGCCCTGGCGGCCTCAATTTCTGTTGCACGGAGGGCGGCGTTCGTGGCTGACACAGGGACAAGAAGTGGGTTGCTTGGGGGTGCCGATGCCTCGGCTTCTCCAGCAGTTCCTGATGCACCAGCTCCTCCGGTCGTGTAAACCGCGACTTGCGCCGTCTCTCGATCTGGTGATAATGCGATTTCTGGTGGGTAACCCCAGCAACTTTCTTCAAAGGCAGGTACAATGGACCCAAACTCTTGCGAGTCCATGCTTTCATGGATTCTTCCCCATCATCGGCGACTCTCTACGAGTCTTCTTGGACCGAGCTAATGGACCTGCCACCGATGAAGCCAACGAAGACGTTGATGGATCCAAACGGGATGACGTGGCCGGTCTCCAAGTAATCTGCTTCCGGCCCCCAGCTTGAATCGTCAATGAGGGGTGTGCCATTGACCGTGATGATACGGCCAACAACAAGATCTTCAGCTCCCTTCATGGATCCTGCGCGGAACGTGACGCTCTTGACCGCAGGCCCCACGGTGGGCGCCAACTGTCGTGGGTTTGTCACGTCAGGTGTCATAGATGACTTCGTAGGTGTGGGATTACGCGAGTCAAGCATCTCCGAGCTTGGGATCGCAGGAACAAAGATCAACACAGATTTACCCAGGTTCGGCCCCCTCAATGTGAGGTAAAAGACCTACTTCCTGCCTACCCTAGATTGGTATTGATATGATAATCGAGGTGTTACAATGGAGGCGATCCGATCTGGTACTCGCCGTATGAGCTAGGGTTTAAGGGCTTGACCCTCTCTAAGTCCTGCGAGTCCTCTTTATATACACAGAGGCTCGTCAGGTTACAAGAGTTCTACACGAAGCCTGATTATCTTTCTTGTCTTCCAAGGCAAGTTTGCACCGACCTTCTGGAGCTTTCCTTTATCGAGTCATGATGCGAGATTGGCCCATCTTTCTCGAGGCCCAATAATGATAGCGCAGCCTTAAGTCGCTGTTTATTAAATTCGAATAAGTCGCGGGTTAATCATTCCCCCGACAGGCGGCGCGGCACCGTGCGGTGCTCCTAGGCGATGGAGGTCCGGCGAGGCGGCGGCGGGGCAACTCGTGGCCGTGCGGGGGGTGAACTTGGCGGCGGCGCCACCATTGGTGGTGGTGGTGGTGGCCGGCTTGGGCTCGGCCGGGCCCTCAAGCCCAGATCTGAGCCCTTTTGGGCCCAATCTGGGTCAGGCCAGGTCGGCCATGGCCTGGCTGCCTCCGGATTGACTACGAACTACATCTCGTGACATGGTGGCGGAGACGACACCACCCCTGCTGCAGTGCGACGACGGGAGCTTCGCGGACTCGTTTGGGATCGGCCAGACCTATGGTGTCGGTCAAGAGGGTAGCGGCGGCGTAGCCTATGTGCAGCAGCGTGGCGGCGTGGACTTTACGGGTCCTCATGGGACCCGGCCGGGCCTGCCTGGCCTGGTGTGTCCTTGCTACCGCGTCCGGTCGGCACCCGCAGGTGGCGGTGGAGGACGTCCTCCAGGTGGCCATGCTGCTGCCACCCTCCGACTCCAATGGTCTGGTGTGCTCTTGATGTAGCCCAACCTAGGACCATCACCATGTCAAGCACTCCAACATACCACAAGTCACCATGGACTTCAAAGGTGAACTCATTCCTCTTAGATAACTCAATTCCCACCCTTTTGGATGGTATACTACGTCATCCTCCGTCCCTTGATGATACTAGGTTCGCCACGATGACTACGCGTACACGAGAGGATGACTAAGGTGCAAGAGCAATGGAGGACTCCAAGACGGTGTCTTGGAAGAGGAGAGAGAGCAAGCAGAGTCAGGGGCGGTACTACCGGCCCCAACGGCGGTACTACCGCCCGCACGGCACTACCGCCACCACTACCGCCAGAACCATCCTTCGGGTGCCATGTGCGGCACCGGCACCGGCAGTGGCAGCGGTACTACCGCCGACGCGGAGCGAGAGGAGCGTAGCTCCCGCACCAGCCGTACTACCGCTCCTACCAGCGGTAGTACCGCTGCTGCGGGAAACCAGCAGGGAATATTCCCTTGTAATCTCCACCTACCCCCACCTACCTTTCCCTTTTGCCTCTAGACTATAAATAGGAGTTCCCCATCTCAGATCTAGGTTAGACTATGATTTGGGATTAGAGTAGAGTTGTGCTCCTTCACCCCAAGATGGTCTCCTTCCTCCCCTTGTGGGGATGGTTCCTCCCCTTGTGGAGAAGATCACTCTAGTGGATTCAAGACCTCTACTTGTAGTTTGACTACTTGCCAATCTTTCATCCTCGGGTGACTTTATTGGAGCGGTTTGGTTGACCGTTGGAGAAACAACCATCCAAGATCCCTTCTTGTATCTACTTGCCGATCTCCCACCCTCGTGTGGATTCTATTGGGCCGGTTGGACCGACCGGTAAGGGAAACGGTCCTTGTATCGTGTGTGTTCTTGTGTTCTAGGCGTTCTTCGTCTGTTCTTCGTGTTCTTGCGTGCGTTCGTCCATTCCCGCCGTCAATCCGTGAAGATCGGGCAACCCTAGAAGTCATAACTTCATCAACTCTTGTTGTTGTGTCCGGTCGGCTACCGCCTATGGCAGTGGAGGTTGTTCCCTCCCGCGTGGTTGTCGTACCGCCACCCATTGTCTACGGTTGTCTCTTCTCAGTCTGGCCTCGCAGTGTTTGCCATGGTGAGACGGCGTTGGTGATCTCAAGACCGAGGTGGCGTGTGTTGGTGGGCGGCAAGATTGGTGGAGCGCTACAGATTGTCCGGGATGGGGTTTTTTGGGGTTCGGGAGAAATCCCTGTCGTTTTGGCACTGACGCAGTGACGCTTGAGAGTGTCGCCCTTCCTTCTTGAAGGGCTTCGGGTGTACCTCTTCCCCACTCCTCGGAGCGTACCGGGGAAACCTTTGAACCATTCCGGGCAGCAGCGTCGTCATCGTCGCTTTCCTTCTTGGTTGACCGTTGGAGAAACAACCATCCAAGATCCCTTCTTGTATCTACTTGCCGATCTCCCACCCTCGTGTGGATTCTATTGGGCCGGTTGGACCGACCAGTAAGGGAAACGGTCCTTGTATCGTGTGTGTGTTCTTGTGTTCTAGGCGTTCTTCGTGTTCTTCGTGCGTTCGTCCATTCCCGCCGTCAATCCGTGAAGATCGGGCAACCTAGAAGTCATAACTTCATCATATGGTATCAGAGCATGGTTGCCACGGATTTGACATGTGTTTCCACCCCCAAATCTCCCTAATTTTTCTTTGATTTTGAGAAATTCGAAAATTTCCACCAACAATAGCCCCAAATTGCTTTTGGATCGATCTGAGATTTGAGTGCGTTTTTGCAAGTTTTGATCCATAGATCTATAGCTATACTAGTTGATCTTGCTTCCTTTGCGTTCTCATGGCCTAATTCCATCAATTTCCCCTCCGATTTGAAGTTTTTGGGCAAGTTTTTCCGCCCAAATCGGCCAATTTCGCGTTTCGGGCACGAATCTGCGTCCAGGAGCGGTACTACCGTCCCATACAGCGGTACTACCGCCCCCAGCGGTACCTCAAAAACGGCCTTCTGACGCGCATGTGCGGTACTAGGAGCGGTACTACCGCCCCTTCCAGCGGTACTGGCAGAAAACTGCATTTTCTAAAAAATTGTTTTGGCCATATCTTTTGATTCCGGACTCCGTTTTTGGTGTTTTTCGGCTCGTTTCGAAGCTACGGACAAGGCCTTCATCACCATTGCGGAAGATCCATCATCTACCACCACCAAAATTCGTGGGAAAGCACGAAGCTTCTACAACAAAGGGTGAAGATCGTCAACGAAGGTATAATCATCACGAATCTTTTCCCCTTGCCATTCCTTTGTGAGCCACACTATATCTTTGTGATTACCATGTCCTATTGAGGCTAGCTCTTGATGATTGCTTGGGCTTTGCACAATTGTACCGTGTAGTTTCCGAGCGACCGTTGTATGCGCTAGTTCATATATCATATATCTTGTTGTTGGCATCAAAAGAAGTGGGTGTGCAAAAAGAGCAAAAGAAGCAAAAAGTGCAAGAGAATAAAGAAAGAAATGCCACTTGCCATATCTTGTAGGAAGCGCGCAAGCTCGATGAACATCTTATAGGTGGTACATTTTGTGCAAATCTTGTAGTCCACCAATAAATTGCAATCGAGCTAGTGGCTCTCCTTGTACTTGTGCAACACGAGCTTATAGTCTTCGCTAGGATCATATGGTTCTTTAGCTCACTACTTGGTTCCATAAGTCCCATTTATCTCTCCGTGTGTGTGTGTTTCCTTGAACTACATTCCTATCTTTTGAGATTGACTTGTTGTTGCTTTGTGATCATCGTGGTTCTCTACTTGTTTTAACAATATCTTGGTTTCCGGTTGGTTCAATTTGCTTACACCTACCATACCTTCCTATCCAACTTTTAAGCCGTGTGTGTTTTAGAGTTTGCTTTGGATACTTGAACACAAGCACTTTACTTTGTGATCGTTCCCTTTGGTTGTCCACGACGTCCAATACTATCTACAAAGGTGAGAGGTTGTGCTCTAGTTCCTTTCCACTCCACATATATACACTTGTCTTGTGAGTTAACATGTCTAGGGAGAGCGAATGCAACTATGGAGGCCAAGATGACGTTGAGTACATGATGAGTCACATGGACTATGATGCCTCATGCTTTTAGGACATGGGGGACGACTACTACACCGACAATGACCCCCATGACATGATGGAGCATCACCAAGACTTCCGCTACCACGACTACGACTCCACGAGCGTGCATGACATGATGGATCATCACCAAGACTTCCGCTACGACTCCGACTATTCAAGCGTCCACGACATGGAGCGGTACCACGACATCGAGCAACCTTCATCATATTGTATCGACTCCAAGTACACGCGAATCGATGACATGGAGCGGTACCACGACTCCGACTACACAAGCTCCAACGACAATGAGGTGCAAGTGTCCTCATATGCCTCATCATATGGTACCGACTTCGACCTCACCAACATGGAGAACTACCGCGACTACTACTCCAAGTACTCCGATGAGAACTTTGGTTCTACCATGGTCAAGAGCGGCACCACCAAGCGTCATGGCACAACCTATTATGGTTCAAGCTCAAGACGGAGCCCCGACAAGTCCACCATGCATTCATCATATGGAGCTCCAACAACCTCAAGAAGGCGCCATGAGAAGGACATCGCCAAGAGCGCCAAGCATCGACATTCTACATCGACAACAAGAAGGCGCCCCAAGAAGTGCATCAACAAGGCCAAGCCAAGCCAAGGCCCATCTAGCTCATCACGGCGCCATAAGAAAGATGCCACGGTGGACCCCAACATGTCTAAACTTCAAGACGACATCGACACACTTGCCAAGCTTCGGCACTCGTCACCAAGCTCTAGTGGAAGCTCCAAGGAAAGGTCGCCAAGGCAACAAGCACGTCGACGTCGACATGAGGAGAAGCATCCACATGACTTTCGACGACACCCCTCCACTCAAGAGCGCCAACAAAGACATGAGGAGAAGTTAAGACGGACGCCACGCTCCACATCCAAGATGGCGGCAAGTGCACATCTGATTACCCCCAAGAGCAAGGGATCACCGTAGCACCTCTCAATGTGGAAGTAAGGTATCGATCCGCAGGAGCAAGAAGGAAAAGTTATCTATTCCCTACAACTAAAGTGTCACAAGTTTTAGTTGATTATGCACTAAACAAGTTTAGAGAACAAGATGGTTGGTTTGATGGATGTAAAAGTGTCCCAATCCTCTTCTTTGCAAGAGGACAAGACAAAGGTAGTAGCAAGTGAAAGCTCTCAAAGAGAGAAGGCCCAATCCTCTATGTAGCAAGAGGACAAGCTCAAGTGTGTGTTTCTTATAGGAACAATGGACATGGTTCATGGGTTCACTTAATCCTCTCTCTCTCTCTCATCTACGGTGATCATCATGTTATAGATAAAGTACACACAATTGTCATGTTTTAATGGTAGCTTTTTATGACGGCTGTATGTCCTAAAACACATAGTTGAAAGAAATACTCATTTGTGTTGCTAGGTCACCCCTCGTAAGGCTAGCGTGGTTTCTCTCACTCCCACATCATACTCTTTCTTTTTACCCCCAGATAAAGGACGTTGGGCGGTACTGTGTCACTCAATACCTATGCCGTGTCACATCGGCCATCCCGTACCCACATACATCATACTTCAAAGTATGACAAATCACAAAAGCTCCAACACAATGGTAAATGCATAACAAATCATCTCACACCACAATATTCACCACAAAGGTATTACATAGATGACCGTAATCATGTTCAGCAGCTCATACGGTACTAATTAGTGAAGCTCAAGAGAGAGGAGAGATACAAAAGTTACCACCACAAACCCTAGTCCAGGGGGTGGACTACTCCCCCTTCATCATGGTGATGATGGTGGAGAAGTTCTTGCTGTAGATGTTGATGATGAACACGCTGGAGGGGGGTGGAGCCCTCCGGAGGTGATTCCGAAGGCGTTTCCCCCCTCCGATCTTCTCCGGTGGCAGCCTTCTGACTCTCTGTTTCGTGGTTTTGTGTTTCTCCGCCGCCTCCTTCCAGAGAACGTCGGGGGACCTTTTTTATAGGCGTTTTTAGGTCAAGACGATGTCGGTGGAGAAAAGATCAAAGGCAACGGAGCCACGAGGGCCAAACGAGTGGGCCCCACGTGGCCACAGTACCTGGCCACGTGGGCCACCCCCGTTTGGGCCTCGGGCCTCCGCTTGCTAGCTTCCTTCACCCACAGGTCTTCTTCCTTCCAAATATTGACGCCCGTAAATTTCCAGGTGATTTCGTTGACGTTTGGGTCCCTGAAACATTAAAATAAGAAAACGGGGTTTTCTGCCTGTGCAGGGTTAATTCCATAAAAATAGGAAATAAATGAATATTCCCAAAAATCATTATAAAACATTGATATAACCCTTATATGATGCAAATATGATTGGAATATAAGCAATTAAAGTGCAAAGTTCATGTATGCATTTTACATGCATCAACATCCCAAGCTTAATCCATGCTCGTCCTCGAGTATGAAGATGATAAAACTAACATGGACTTTGCAATTTAATACTTAACAATGAATATCAAAGATGATTACTATTGCTACATATAGTCAAATGATTCATTCTTCAAAGGAGTAGCAATATGCAAATAGTTTATGAAGTGATATCAAGTATTCAAGACAAGGATGTTCATTGATAGCTCACAAAGTGTAACATAGAAGCAAGTAATATGGACATTCTTACTTTTGCATACATGTGGTCCATAGAGTGATGATGAAAATCTGAATATGTTTGGTGGACACTTTGGAAAGATGAATAAGTGAGTAGAGGTAAAGCATGCATAAGTTTCATCCAACTTCCAAACTCTTCTAATTAAGTTAATGATTGCAATAAGGTATTCATTGGTGTCAAGCTCTCATTGCCCCTATCATAGCATCTTGAATGATTAAGGTTAAAGTGAAAGCAAATATGAGTAGTGTGCTTGATAAAGAATGGGTTGAATGTCTCATGCCCCTTGAATACAAGTACTTACACCATGTGTTACTCAACTTGGGAAACAAAGCAAGTTCAATTAAATATCATTGTAAGCATAATAGTATCATCAAGAGCGTCAACTGGGGTACCTCTTGTCCCAAGATATGGAACAAGCCCATATCAAAATGACAAGACAAACAAACAAAATGAACAATCTCAACACCCTTTTTATTTACCATTTGGAATAGTTTTTTATTGCAAGGTGTATCACAGAAGGTTCACCATAGTATGTAAGTAAATTTCCACCATGAATGATGCATGGCTTAGATTAGCGGCCCAGGTGTCTCTCTAACCATTTACACAAACTCATTTAAACTCACTCTATTTCCACATTTATTTCAACATGATAAGCATCCATAGACAAAAGCACATGATATCAACTAAATGAGATGAAGAGCGTGTTGAAAGCTTGCCATGTGACAGCACATATGGGCTAACTTCCAACCCAAAACATTCATCAAGCCACAAACATCATAATCTTAATCACAATGGGTCAAGTTTTATTATGCAAATAAAAGAACATTGTGCATCAAGTTCGTGAGAGCTATATAACCAATTTTTTTTCATTGCAATCAATAACATAAACATTTTCATTCAGAGGTAAGATAACACAAACAACATGTTAAACATACTCGGAATAGCATAAAGCCAATAGGTAGATATGGTGGACTCACTGGAATAACTTTGGTTGAAGGTGTTGGAAACAAGTTTTTGCTTGTTGGAGTTTTTGGGCTAGCAAAAGGGAGAAAGTTGACCATCTAGATGCATGCATGAGTGTCCATAGAACTAACTAATCCATGTTAAACCAAGTAAAATAACAATCAGCACCAAAACATGAATAAGTGATAGCTCTACAAAAAGAATTTGCAAACTATTACTCATAAACAAGCTCATGAATCATGCAACTATATGTATCATTAAAAATCAACTCAAACATCCCTTTTCCCAATCTTATAAAAGCATCCAACATATTTCAACCCATATTTCCAGTAGCTCTCTCATATATAAATGATAGTGTGGTGGTCTCTCAAGACTCAAACAAAAAAAAAAAAACGACGCTCCAAGTTTATGCGATAAAGTGTTTCGATCGAAAAACAGAAGTTGGACGTGTGCAAACCGAGAGTGTGTAGGTCCAGCGGGGTTGTCTTCACATCCCCAAGCTTATGGTCTTCACCATCCTTGGATAGCTCTTGGTGCATCTCCTCCAATCCCTGTGAAAAAACTTCAAAACACCGTTTCTCCCATTTCTTTTCTGGGGTGCATTAATAGTGATAAACAAATAGGTTTCTTGCTGCATATAATCCTTGAACAAAAATTCATATGAATGTCCAGAAAGTGTATAATGTTGTATGCCTACTCATAAACTCAATTGGATCAAAAAGATTCAACTTAAAAGCTCAAAGCATGCATCAAACAAAATGGGACAGAATCTGTCCAGAAAAACAGCAGCAGCAAAACGTATTTTTCTACCCTACCAAACTTTCTCGAAAAATTCCAAAAAATTCATGCATACAGAGGATGAAAAGTTGCAACTACAGTTCAAATATGAGCTCATTCGGAGTTACAGAATAAGAATTAAAAATCATACCGTGCACTGATTCGTGCAGGAATAAAATCTCCGAACGCTATAAGCAACTTTTTCAAACCAAAAAGGGTAAAACTTGGCACTTTATTGAAAATTCCAGAACCTAAACTATAAACAAAGTCTCTTGGTACAGCAAGAGGACACAAAGAAAATCACACAAAAAATAACCGGGTTGCCTCCCGCAAAGCGCTTTCTTTATAGCCATATAGCTAGGCTTGATAGTTTTAATGATGCTCCCATAGGAATAAGAGTTGAATATAAAAGAGCATCAAGAAGCAAATATCAAACACATTTAAGTCTAACCCACTTCCTATGCATTGGGATCTTGTAAGAAAATAAATCAATAAAGCACAAAGTGACTAGCATAGGAAGGCAAAGCAAGTGCAACTTCAAAATTTTCAACAAAAAGAGAGAAGACTTAATATTTTTGAGATATATGAAATCATGTCTCCCTCTCTCATAAAAACTTTCAGTAGCATCATTGATAAACTCAACAATATAGCTATCACATGAAACATTCTTATCATGATCCATATGCATAAAAGTATCATTACTCTCCACATAAGCATAAACAGTTTCATTAGGAATAGTGGGAGTAAAACATTCATAATAATCATTGTAATCATCATATATAGGAGGCATATCATAATCACAATAAACTTTATACTCAATAGTGGGTGGACTGAAAATATCATATTCATCATCATAAATGGGAGACATAGTATCATTAAACAAGTAAAGAACCTCCCCAAGCTTAGATGATTGCAAGATATAAAAGGAACCTCCCCAAGCTTAGTCTAGTGCACACAAGAATAGAAACTTAAGCGCTACGCTCCCCGGCAACGGCGCCAGAAAAGTACTTGATAACCCCCAAGAGCAAGGGATCACTGTAGCACCTCTCAATGTGGAAGTAAGGTATCGATCCGCAGGAGCAAGAAGGAAAAGTTATCTATTCCCTACAACTAAAGTGTCACAAGTTTTAGTTGATTATGCACTAAACAAGTTTAGAGAACAAGATGGTTGGTTTGATGGATGTAAAAGTGTCCCAATCCTCTTCTTTGCAAGAGGACAAGACAAAGGTAGTAGCAAGTGAAAGCTCTCAAAGAGAGAAAGCCCAATCCTCTATGTAGCAAGAGGACAAGCTCAAGTGTGTGTTTCTTATAGGAACAATGGACATGGTTCATGGGTTCACTTAATCCTCTCTCTCTCATCTACGGTGATCATCATGTTATAGATAAAGTACACACAATTGTCATGTTTTAATGGTAGCTTTTTATGACGGCTATATGTCCTAAAACACATAGTTGAAAGAAATACTCATTTGTGTTGCTAGGTCACCCCTCGTAAGGCTAGCGTGGTTTCTCTCACTCCCACATCATACTCTTTCTTTTTACCCCCAGATAAAGGACGTTGGGCGGTACTGTGTCACTCAATACCTATGCCGTGTCACATCGGCCATCCCGTACCCACATACATCATACTTCAAAGTATGACAAATCACAAAAGCTCCAACACAACGGTAAATGCATAACAAATCATCTCACACCACAATATTCACCACAAAGGTATTACATAGATGACCGTAATCATGTTCAGCAGCTCATACGGTACTAATTAGTGAAGCTCAAGAGAGAGGAGAGATACAAAAGTTACCACCACAAACCCTAGTCCAGGGGGTGGACTACTCCCCCTTCATCATGGTGATGATGGTGGAGAAGTTCTTGCTGTAGATGTTGATGATGAACACGCCGGAGGGGGGTGGAGCCCTCCGGAGGTGATTCCGGCGGCGTTTCCCCCCTCCGATCTTCTCCGGCGGCAGCCTTCTGACTCTCTGTTTCGTGGTTTTGTGTTTCTCCGCCGCCTCCTTCCAGAGAACGTCAGGGGACCTTTTTTATAGGCGTTTTTAGGTCAAGACGATGTCGGTGGAGAAAAGATCGAAGGCAACGGAGCCACGAGGGCCAAACGAGTGGGCCCCACGCGGCCACAGTACCTGGCCGCGTGGGCCACCCCCGTTTGGGCCTCGGGCCTCCGCTTGCTAGCTTCCTTCACCCAGAGGTCTTCTTCCTTCCAAATATTGACGCCCGTAAATTTCCAGGTGATTTCGTTGACGTTTGGGTCCCTGAAACATTAAAATAAGAAAACGGGGTTTTCTGCCTGTGCAGGGTTAATTCCATAAAAATAGGAAATAAATGAATATTCCCAAAAATCATTATAAAACATTGATATAACCCTTATATGATGCAAATATGATTGGAATATAAGCAATTAAAGTGCGAAGTTCATGTATGCATTTTACATGCATCAACATCCTATGGTGTCTCCTTCTAGTGTTGATTCTATTGTTGACGAGTTCATGGCCGACATCGACAAGTTCTTCGAGCAACGGTCAAGCTCACGTCAATGGCGCAAGAAGCATGGCAACACTTGTGAGGACATGACCACTACATTGGAGCCCTTCGCAACCAATTCTCTTCATACGATATCTACACCAAGTGCTACCACCACATTGGCCCCCATATGGCAAGATGAAGACCTCCTATGCGACAATTGCCAAGGCCAAGACCATTATCCACGAGAATGTCCCAATCTCTTGTGCCCCCTATGCAATGTCCATGGTCACATGATGTGGGATTGCCGAGTTGGTGACCAAGATGGTGAGAAGACGGTCGAGCATGAGATTTTCCCTTCGACCATGGAGGCGAGCATGGAGAATGCTATCACCTATGGCCATGGGTCAAGTGATGATGATACCGAGCATGGGATGTTCCCTTCGGCAACGGAGATGAGTGATGATGCCACCACTATGGCATTGACCTTTGGAGGCGAGATGGTCGAGAAGGTTGTGCATGGGAGTTTCCCTTCAACCTCGGAGGCGTTTGGACTGGAGAACATTGAGCCTACGCTCATGTGTTTGACTTATGAGATGGTACCAATCCCATGTGAGAATGAGAGCCACTTAGCCCACTTGAGTGAGAGTGAGAGTGAGTTGAGTGCCTCCACCATATGTGAGTTTGAGTGCTTCCAACTTGTGGGAATGAGTGTTACACCACTTAAGTTGAGAGAGATAGTTGATAGGTCTTGTGAGGACATTTCGATTTCTAACAACTTAACCTCTACCTCTAGTGTGTTTTCTCATTGTGTACTAGGTTCCATGGATTATGAGACGCCACTACTCGACTTGACGATGGCTCAAATGGAGAAGATGTACATGGAGGATGATGATGATGCCACCCCATGTCTACTTCAAGACGGACAAGTCGGCTACATGGAAGCCCCTACTACTTCAACACCTACTTCACATGAGCGGGACTACCAAGGTGTGGGTGTTGATGTGACCATGTTCCCTCTAGTGGACATGATGAACTATGATTGCTTGCATGCTATGGATGATTCATTTGAGGTCACATATGATTCGTTCTTATTCCCTTGTGATACTTTGTTTGAAACCAATGTTGATCAAGTGGAACTACCTATTTGTGATGATTTTGCCATGAGCATGCCTTGTTTTGAGTGTTTCCACTTTTCTCCCATTCTTGCTTGCAATATGTTGAACAATTCTTCTTTCACATGTGTTGCTTGCAATAATGTTGAAATGCTTGATAATGAGATTGCCCCCATAGCTTTCTCACATGTTGGAGATGTTTCGTTTTCTCTTATGGACCTTGTTCCATCCTTCACTTTGCATAGTGACTATCCACATATGTCATATTTTCCAATTGATTTTTGTGTGGTTGGTGATGTGCAAATGAAGAGACACTTCATGATGGATGATGTGTTCATATACCGTGCACATAATCTCTTCATATGGTGTCTTGTGTGTGCCGATAAACGCATGATAATGTCAACCTCAATTGAGCATGAGTTGACAATGCGAGCTCTTGAGAGCATACATGTGAGTAGTGGATCGAATCCAACTCTCAAATCTTTCTCATGTTTTGCATCAAACAAGTTGAACAATTTCTCTTGCTTATGGTTTGTTTGCAATCATGATGGTGTTTTTTGTCTCTCCTATGACAAGCATGTTTCCTTGATCTTTCACATGGATGATTTATGTGTTGCCACAAATATGATGAACACTTGTTTTTTCCAATGGCTTGTTTGCAACCATAATGATATTTTGTGCATGTCTTGTCATGAGTTTGTTGAATTCTACCAATTTGGTGTTGCAACAAATATTTCAAAAACTTGCTCTTTCCTATGGTTTGTTGGCACCCATGTTGATGTTTTGAACATTCTTCATATTGTGTTTTTGCCAAATTCTCCGCTTATTGCATCAAGGATGTTGACAAAATTATCTTTCCAATGCCTTGTGTGCAATGTTGATCATATGGTTAAAAATGAGATATCTATCATAGCCTTCTTAAATTTTCATGGAGCTTTTGTGTTCCCACATTTTGAGAATGTTTCGAGAAATTGCTTGCACATTGACCTTGCATATGATTTGACTTTCACATATTTGTATTGTGCTAATGGTGTAATGAACATGAATGGACATGTCATTGATGATATGCTCCTCTATCTTGCACACACATTGTTTGCTTGGTCCTTGATGTGTAGGTCGTCCCTTTGGATGAGCCTCCATGAGTTGCTTCAACCACGCATTCCAATGACGGAAGATCTTGCAAGAAAAACACATCGGCATCTTGCTAAGGTGACTTCCTTCTACATAAGCGCTCATGCGATGACCTTCAAGAATTGGCTACTCTTTGAGTGTTGTTTCGTCTTCCTTGTGAGTTTTGTAGGTTACTTGAAAGACGAAAGGACATTGAAAAAGTGCCACATCATGTCCATCGACTACATGGTGAACCACACGACAAGGTCTACACATCTACCTCCTTGCCATGATGATGAGCAAGAGTCGAGGACGACTCTTTTTGAAGGGGGGAGATGATGTAGCCCAACCTAGGACCATCACCATGTCAAGCACTCCAACATACCACAAGTCACCATGGACTTCAAAGGTGAACTCATTCCTCTTAGATAACTCAATTCCCACCCTTTTGGATGGTATACTACGTCATCCTCCATCCCTTGATGATACTAGGTTCGCCACGATGACTACGCGTACACGAGAGGATGACCAAGGTGCAAGAGGAATGGAGGACGCCAAGACGGTGGCTTGGAAGAGGAGAAGGAAGAGAGCAAGCAGAGTCAGGGGCGGTACTACCGGCCCCAACAGCGGTACTACCGCCTGCACGGCACTGCCGCCGCCACTACCGCCAGAACCATCCTTCGGGTGCCATGTGCGGCACCGGCACCGGCAGTGGCAGTGGTACTACCGCCGACGCGGAGCGACAGGAGCGTAGCTCCCGCACCAGCGGTCCTACCGCTCCTACCAGCGGTACTACCGCTGCTGCGGGAAACCAGCAGGGAATATTCCCTTGTAATCTCCACCTACCCCCACCTACCTTTCCCTTTTGCCTCTAGACTATAAATAGGAGTTCCCCATCTCAGATCTAGGTTAGACTATGATTTGGGATTAGAGTAGAGTTGTGCTCCTTCACCTCAAGATGGTCTCCTTCCTCCCCTTGTGGGGATGGTTCCTCCCCTTGTGGAGAAGATCCCTCTAGTGGATTCAAGACCTCTACTTGTAGTTTGACTATTTGCCAATCTTTCATCCTCGGGTGACTTTATTGGAGCGGTTTGGTTGACCGTTGGAGAAACAACCATCCAAGATCCCTTCTTGTATCTACTTGCCGATCTTCCACCCTCGTGTGGATTCTATTGGGCCGGTTGGACCGACCGGTAAGGGAAACTGTCCTTGTATCGTGTGTGTTCTTGTGTTCTAGGCGTTCTTCGTGTGTTTTTCGTGTTCTTGCGTGCGTTCGTCCATTCCCGCCGTCAATCCGTGAAGATCGGGCAACCCTAGAAGTCATAACTTCATCAGCTCTTGTTGTTGTGTCCGGTCGGCTACCGCCTATGGCGGTGGAGGTTGTTCCCTCCCGCGTGGTTGTGGTACCGCCACCCATTGTCTACGGTTGTCTCTTCTCAGTCTGGCCTCGCAGTGTTTGCCATGGTGAGACGGCGTTGGTGATCTCAAGACCGAGGTGGCGTGTGTTGGTGGGCGGCAAGATTGGTGGAGCGCTACAGATTGTCCGGGATGTGGTTTTTTGGGGGTCGGGAGAAATCCCTGTCGTTTTGGCACCGACGCGGTGACGCTTGAGAGTGTCGCCCTTCCTTCTTGAAGGGCTTCGGGTGTACCTCTTCCCCACTCCTCGGAGCGTACCGGGGAAACCTTTGAACCATTCCGGGCAGCAGCGTCGTCATCGTCGCTTTCCTTCTTGGAGGTGATGTTTGGTACGCGGCGATTTAGAGCGCTAGGATTGTGGTGGTAATACGCTGGAGAGGACGCATCGGTTGCGAGTCACTTTCGTTTTCGTTGATCCGCCGATGTCGGTGTTGTTTTCTTTTCTTTTTTCTCTTTCTTTCCTTTTGGGCGTGTTTGTGCTGTTTGCCCCAGCGGTGGTCTCATAGTTGTATCGGGTGGTTGCTATATTAATATAGCGGGGCGAAAGCCTATTTCTTCTTTTGATCAGAAAAACCTGCAACCTGAGGGGCCAGCCTGGAAATATTGTTGCCAGCTCGCAGTCCAGCGCGTCCACCCCGAGGCGCGGCTAACAAATGGCCCTGTGTCCTTGACCCACGGAAGAAAATCTTATGCGACCATGGTCGTACGCTCTGAAACGCTGGACCAAGTTATTTGATTGACACGTGGACTATGAATCTCAAAGCAACCGGCCAGCTTATCCCCAAATCACCCGTCTCCTGCCTTCTCCTACCTTCGCACGCTCTGACTACAAAGAAAACTCCCCAGTCCGCACACTCTGGCCCATCGATTCCCCATCGTCGCTGTCGCTCGCGGAATCAGCAGTGAGCTTGCGGCTCCCCTGCATACATGACCATGCTTCTCGTAGCCCCGGCGTCGTAAGTCTAGTGCGTGGCAAACCACCGGTCTTCTGCCATGGCCATCTCTGCCACAACGCCATCGCTCGCGGCTCCGCCAGCGAGCTCGCAGATCTCCCCCGATGTCTGTGACCACACTCCATAGCGCTCGATGCTCTTCCCGGTGTACACGACCACGCCTCTCGTCGCCTCGGCGGCGTAACTCGCCTCAACGCCGTTGGTAACTGGATTAGCGATTTGGGGTAACTAGGAACTGGAGATTAAGTGCTTTAAGATTTGTATTGAAACCCTAGCCGTCGCCGCTGGCGCCGTCTGCATCTTCAACGTCACCTTCGTCTAAGAATTGACGGGTCCTCACCTCCTCTAGGTGCCGCTGGCACTAGGAGGGGTGAGGACCTCAGACCTACGCAGGACGCTACACAAAGGTCCTTAATGTTAGAGCTTGGTTTTGGTTATTATCTTCTTCGTCAATGGAGATGGCATCGTCTGCAATAAGTGATCTTCCGCGCTTCGTTCGTCGGCGAGATCTCCTTCCCGACGTCAATGGTGGTTGTGGAAGATTAAGTTGGTCTAGGTATGGTTCTTCAGATCTTGCTTCGCCAGATCAATCTTGGATTGTTTCTCATGGTTGCCGCAATGAGGTTTGTCCTCGCATTATCTATCCCGGCTACTACGTCTTCGGCAATGGTGATTCGTTCTCTCGGCTCCCAACGACATCGACAAAGTGGTTCGGTTATTTGTCCCTAGAATATCAGTGGTGGTGCTCTTGCCGATGTTGATTGATTAATTTAATGGCTGCGTGCGTGCACAAAGCCTTGTCATTGCGGCTCAAAATTAAAAGGAGAAAACCTTCGTTGGTATTCACAGGTCTGTGGTTTGGTGTATTCGGCGTTGTTCTACGGCTGCCTTCAGAAAAGTACAAGATTGTGTCATGGAAGAAGAAAAGGCTTGAAGATCTCATAGATTTGTTCGTCTCTTTTAGTATTGTTTTTGTAATCGATGTAAACGTGTACTCTTTATTGGTTTAATATATATGGAAAAATTAAAAAAAAAAAAGAATTGTATTGCCAAGTGTCCATCGACAGAGTTGGTCCAACCATCCAGGGCGTACGACCTGATTTTCTTCCCCTGACCCACCCCCTCCATTCCATTCCAACGAAAACCCAAAACGGCCAGCCAAACCCCTGTGTTTGCCGTAACAATGTCCGACTCCGGCCACGAGCGCTCGTGTCTCCCTTGGAGCCCCGCCAAATCGTGGTAGCCCACCGCCTCCCCCTCCGCGCGGAGCCCAACCCCGACGCCCCGCACGGCTTCGACTTCTCCCTCGACCCCGACGCGCTCCCGCTCCAGCTCTCCCATGGCCTTCGCGGCCCCGTCGTCTTCGTCGGCGCCCTCCCGCCCGCCGTCGCCGAGGCTGTCCCCGCGTCCGACGAACTCGCCGAGGACCTCCTCTCGCGCTTCTCCTGCCACCCGGTGTTCCTCCCCGCCAAGCTGCACACCGACTTCTACGACGGCTTCTGCAAGCACTACATGTGGCCGATGCTCCACTACCTCCTCCGCTCTCGCCCTCCCACGACGGAAGCGGCAGCGGCCGACCCTTCGACGGAGAGATCTACCGCGCCTTCCTCGCAGCCACCACGCAGTTCGCCGACCGCGTATTCGAGGCCCTCAATCCCGCCGAGGACCTCGTCTTCATCCACGATTACCACCTCTGGGCGATCCCCACCATCCTTCGCCGCAAGTGCCCGCGCGCCCGCATAGGCTTCTTCCTCCACTCCCCCTTCCCCTCCTCGGAGCTCTTCCGCGCCATGCCCTGCCGCGACGACCTCCTGTGCTCCCTCCTCAACGCCGACCTCGTGGGCTTCCACACCTACGACTACGCGCGCCACTTCCTCTCCTCCTGCGCCAGGATCCTCGGCATCGCCAGCCACACCAGCCGCGGCTACATCGGCATCGACTACTACGGCCGCACGGTGGTCGTCAGGATCCTCTCCGTCGGCGTCGACATGGACCAGCTCCGTGCGGTGTTGCCGTCACCGGATACGGCCGCCAAGGCCAAGGAGATCGCTGATAAGTACAAGGGCCAGCAATTGATGCTCGGCGTGGACGATATGGATTTGTTCAAGGGGTTTGCGCTCAAGCTCTTGGCCATGGAGAAGCTGCTGGACTCGCGATCGGACCTGCGCGGCCGTGTTGCGCTAGTGCAGATCAACAACCCACCGCGGAGCCCTGGGCCCGACATCGACAAGATCAGCGCGGAGGTGCTGGCCATTCGTGATCGGATCAATGCCAATTTCGGCTTGCCGGGCTACGAGCCGGTTGTCGTGATCGACGGTTCCATCCCGATGTACCAGAAGCTGGCGTTCTACACATCTGCAGACATCTGTGTTGTGACTCCCGTGCGCGATGGACTGAACAGGACACCGCACTTCTACACAGTGTGCCGACATGAGGGTTGGGTCCGGTCGTCAACTGTTTGGCCGGCGAGCCGAGGCAGAGCGCCATTATCGTGTCCGAGTTCGTTGGGTGCTCGCCGTTGCTGAGTGGTGCGATTCGGGTTAACCCGTGGAATGTGGATGGCGTGGCTGAGGCAATGAACTCTGCTCTGCGGATGAAGGAGCCCGAGAGGAAGCTGCGGCAAGAGAAGCACTACAAGTATGTGAGCACGCACGATGTTGCATGCTGGGCGCGGTCCTTCGACCAGGACTTCCAGAAGCGTCGTCGCGCTTGGTCCCAACTTCCAGAAGCTCTTACCTGAGCACATTAATCCAGCGTACCTGCAGACTGGCAACAGGCTCATTTTACTGGACTACGATGGCACAGTGATGCCGCAGGAGCCGATCAACAAGGCGCCCAGTCAGGAAGTGATTCGTACTCTGGATGAATTGTGCTCGGATCCTAGGAATATAGTTTTCCTAGTGAGTGGGCGGGGGAAGGATGAATTGGCTGAATGGTTTGCGCCATGCGAAAGGCTGGGGATCTGTGCACCACGGCTACTTCACAAGGTAAACACAAAGATTTACCCCCTATTCTCTTGGCATGTCTAGTTGGTAAATGTAACTGAACCTGCTGTTGCTTTAGGCATTTGGTAGGTGACACATGGATAAGATGTCCCGGCACTGGGACATTTGTAGTAGTATTCAGTGTTTGGATTAATGCCAATGTTCCAGTTGAAGTAATTAGCATGCTCTGTACGAATTGCCAATTCTTAAGGAATCAGGTCAATCTATTCAGTGTTTGGATTAATGCCCCTGTTCTAGGTGAAGTAATTAGCAGCTCTGTACTTGAATTGCCAATTCTTAAGGAATTAGGTCAATCTCCTTTACTACAGGTCTAACTGCTGGCCTGAACTGTGCTACTAGTTGTATTTAAATAGGCAACCCAGTGTGCTTCTATAGAATATACCGTTCTAGTAAACAAATGTGCAAATAGTAGTTGCTTTCTCTGTTATACTGAAATATACAAAGACTGCATGCTTTCTCTGTATACTGAACTGAAATGTAAAGTTTAGTTATTCTAAGTTAATTATTAAGTTCTACTCCTTCCGTTCCAAATTACTTGACATGCATTTGTCTAGTAACGAATGTATTTAGACACTAAACAAGTATAGATACATCCGTATTTGGACAAACACAAGTCAATTAATTTGGAACTGAGGGAGTACATAGCATAGGCATAATAGTATGATCGAATTTCTTCTACATGATGCAGCCTTCTATTGTTCTGTATTATTCCATTACTTTATGATTGATTGTGAGGAGATAAAGGAATAAGATTGGCTGCTTGCACTGTTTATCTTTATCAGGTGGAGCAGGGATTCTCCATGGGAGTCCTGCAAGTTGGTGATAGATTTCACTTGGAAGAATATTGGAGTGCCTGTTATGGAGCAGTACACTGATGCGACTGACGGGTCATCGCTTGAGATTAAAGAAACATCACTGGTGTGGCACTACAAGGAAGCTGATCCAGATTTTGGACCATGTCAGGCCAAAGAGTTTCAGGAGCACCTACAGAGCGTGCTTGCAAATGACCCAGTGTATGTGAGTAGCGGACATCAAATTGTAGAAGTTAATCCTCAGGTACGGAAACTTCTAATACCGTTCAGTATCATCTCTTCAGTGTACAGAATGATGAACGCTACCTCATCTTGGATAGCTATTTCACTTTCATATGCTTAAACTAGACGAATTGAACAGTTCTCAGTTCCACTGGTAGATATCATGATCATGCGAAGCATAGCTTTCAGACCAAAAGCCATTACATTTTAGCTCGTACTATGGTATTCAATAAAACTTGGTAGATAATATTTCCATTGACCATGCCTGCTTAAGTTGCTTCTGTTGGCTTTATTTAATACTGGTGTGTCCAGCTTATCTGTTGATAATACCGTTGCTTCTTTGCATTATACTCCCTCCGTTTTTTAATATAAGATGTTTTAGGTGTTGTGCATATTGTCTACATACACACTAAAATGAGTGAACATACACACTAAAACATGTCTACATGCATTTGTATATGTATGAATGTGGACAAATGCTAAAACATCTTATATTAAAAAACGGAGAAAGTAGCTTGTCATGTTTGTCTTATGAGCCATTATATATCTCTGTACAGGGGGTGAGCAAAGGAGTTGCAGTAAAGAATCTTGTTTCAAGCATGGGAGATATCGGCAACTTTCCAGATTTCATTCTATGTGTCGGTGATGACCGGTCTGATGAAGACATGTTGAGGCTACCACAACTGGGACTAAAAATCCCGCACTTCCGGAGACTGTTAAGATCTTCCCTTGCACTGTCGGCTACAAGGCAAGCTTAGCCAAGTACTACCTGGATGAGCCAGCCGATGTTCTTAAGATACTTCAGGGCTTGACACAGTTATCGACTCAGCATCCGGTGGCCTCACAATCTCAGGTCTCCTTCGACTAGGTCGGGTGATGGTCTGGGTCTGGGTGCAGACATCTTCATGTGAGCAGTTCATTTTGTTCATGATTCCATTTTGTAATTTGCTTAGTAGAAAGAAAAGGTTGGGGGAGATATGGTGAAAGGCAAAAGGTCAGCTTAGTCGTTAGGTTAAGAATGACAGCTACCTGGTTATAAGTTTGTTGTACAAACGTAACAGATTTTCTTCCTTAATTTTTCTGTTCGCTCGAAGAGTGGATAGTTTGATGATCCAACCTTTCTGTTCATTGTTGCTTGTTTGGTTGCCTCATCTGTGAATCCTTTTTGCTCTTCGTGATCGTGACCCAGGTCGCATGTGTACTCAATTTGAACTTCTGTTGCACCCTGTAAACAGCGAGACGGACTGCTACCCTTCCAAGTTCCAACCAATCTACACTGAACATAGTACATAGTCATACAGTAACCTTGTAAATATATAAGTTTGCGCTGACATTTATTGCGGAGATCCCCTGCAAAGAATCAGGTTGGTGAGGATTCGATAACATGTACTCACCTTAAATATCATGGTTATATAAATTGTACAGAAGGATACAGTAAACACGCATATCCGCAACAACTTTAGATCAAATGTTATGTATCACTTGTTCATGTATACATTTCTACAGAAGACATCAGATCATATGGGGAGCCACTACTCGATCTCACTTGAACGTTTTCAGAGGCTGTCTTACAATAGAAGTCTGCAAGTGAGAATTGAGTTGCTGACAAAAAAAAGCAGAAAATGTTGTACAAGACCATTGCCTCAACTTCAAGCCTTGCCTCTACCTGATAGTCCTGCTTCAACTTTCTTAATTTCAAATATTAGCATCCTCCACATCTTAAGGACAAACATTTCAGCCTCAACATCCAAAATTGACTGTAGGAGCTCCAGCATTTTCGACGCATGCACATGATCTTTGGTGCACGACACTATATATTCCACCAAAGTCGATTCCTCCTCGCCAAGAAATTCGATTATCTTTTTTGAGATCCAAGGCCTCATTCTATCATGCAACTCATGCTGCCACAAAAAAATGATGTTAGTGTTGAATACAACCACGCCACATACACAGGACAGGGAAAGCTAAATCAAATAGTGCAGAGTAATAACATTCTCACAAGCATATGACAAAACTTCCAAGATAACTGGTACTATGAAATGGGGAAAAAAATATGACCAAACTAACAAGATAACTACACAAGTACCTCTCAGAGTAAAAGTGAAAAATGGGTGTTAATGGCTGTAAAATGAACAGCGGCTTTACCATTATACTATGAAGATGCATTTTCTAGGTGGATCTCATATCTATTTGTAAGGGGGGAAAGCGAACTCAGATGCCCTCAGATCTGCAACGGTTTAAGGAGCACTACGAACATAGTCAAGTGCTCCATAAATACTTCATCTAATGCTAATAGGCATAACATGCATGCACAAAGAAATGGCATGACAATAACTTCAAAATAGGTGAAGAAACAAAACCTGCCACAGCTTTGAGGTACTAAAAATAAAAGATCGAGAAACTATTCACCTTTTCATATATTGCCCAATTAATATCATAGGAAAAAAGCTCGTCCTTTGTCCTCGGAATCATATCAATCAGTTGTTTTGCATCCACAATTTTCTTGTTCTCTGACTTGGGCTTATCTTGCCTATCATGCATCTTTTCTCTTCTCTCATCACTGATACGAGCACCATCTTCATCATTTCGACTTTTATCCCTTTGGCTTGATCTATCAGTGGATCTCCTACTCCTATCCTTCTCAGTTTCAACCTTCTCCTCCTTCTGATTAGACACCAAGATGCGCTTGGCAAATTCAGCAGCTGCTACAATGTTCGGTTGGCCAGCAGAAGGATCGGCCTCAACAGCATGTAACTCCTCAGTGGAGTAATCGATAGGAACTAAAGGTCTTAACTGTTTATCCTTATTATCCTCATCATCCTCTTCAGCAAAAACTGATGGAACAGATGTCCGTTTACCAGAGCCAATCAAACCAAAACCCAGCTTCTTTGCTGGAGCATTGCTATTTTGCTTCATATCCAGAATTTGACCTTGTGCCATACTTGCTTCCTCGCCATTATTGTCCTTGTGAGTGCCACCATCTGTACAGTGGATGTAAAAGAAAATGTTGGAATTAGAATGTAGCTAACGTAATAAATTTTGTGAGGAAAATATTCACACTCACCTGCATAACCACCATTAGCAAAGCCGACAATGTTATCATCATCTGAAATAATCGGCTTGTTTTGCCCATTTCTTTCCTTTTCATCATCACCATCAACATCCATAAGTGTAGCAGATTCTGCTGCAGCTGCCGCTGCCGCCGCAGCTGCTTCATCTGCCTGCTGCTGCAGCTCTATAGCACGCCTCCTTGCTTCAGCAATTTCCTCTTCCTCTTTTAATTTGTCTGCCAAGTCTTCCTGTTTTTCACGTTGCCTCCTCCTTTTCCTCTCTTCAAATGTGCTACTACTCTTTCGTCTTCTTTTCCTTGAATCCTCTTCATCGCTATCCTCTTCCTGCCTCATGATTTCCCTTCTACGCTCACGCTCTTTTTCCTTCTCGCGCTCCTTCTCATATTGCCTTTGATATTCTTTATCTTTTTCCCTGGATTCCCACTCCTTAACGTGATCTTTGTACAGCCTTTCCACTTCTCTATGCTTGTGTTCCTTATCTCTATCTCTCCTGACTCTTTCTCGCTCACGCTCACGCTCATATCTTTGAAGTTCTTTTTCTTTTTCTCGCTTCTCCTTATCATGCTCTCTATCCTTCCTCCTATCAGGAGAGTCAGTTTCTGTTTTATCAGTTTCATTAACTGCCCTTTTGTCAATGTCATCATCATTCTTGTCTTCAGAATCTGCAGCAGCAATGAAGTACATATTATTCAAATGCAGTTGTTGGAAGAAAAGAAAAGGCAATATTCCATACCAGTTTTTGTCATGTCTACACCAGATTCTCCATTATTATGTTTGGATGAGATGTCAGCAGATGGTTGAACCGGCGGCGGTGGCGGTGGCGGCGGTCGAGTCTTTAACCACTCTTCAATCATGCTACTTATTTGCTCTGCAGCATCCTTATCAGCCAAAGAATCTTCATTTGTAACAATCCCAAATTTCTTAGTGTTTTCTTGATCGTCCTTATCTCCAACATCCTCTGTTTCATCTGTTTTACCAGAAACAAGCTTCAATGATTCATTTTCAGCAACAGCAGAAGTTCCATCCCCACCTCCATCTTTGTTTTCTTTGGCACTCTCATGTGCCTTCTTTTTTTCTTCAACATGTTTCTTCAGGTACTCTTTGGTGGCATCATTAATATTAACCTGGCATAAATATAGGATACATGGTAACATTATCATTACTTTGAGAGAACCTTAACCTTAACCTTAACAAAGCCTTTTGTCCCAAACAAGTTGGGGTAGGCTAGATATGAAACCCTGTCACGAGGACTTCTCAGGAGGTCACCCATCCTGGTACTACTCTCGCCCAAATGGGTTTCATATCCATGGGACTGGCTAGTTTTTACGTTGGCTCGCCAAGCCTATCACAACCCTTAGATATGAAACCTTTCACGAGGACTTTCCAGGAGGTCACCCACCCTAGTACTACTCTCGTGGGTTTCATATCCATGGGACTAGCTAGTTTTTACGTTGGCTCGCCAAGCCTATCACAACCCTCCTCCTTTATCCGGGCTTGGGACCGGCTATGCCTAGAAGACATAGGCGGAGTTACTTTGAGAGAACGTACAAAAGATTTATAAACATGTATTTAACAGGAAACACAAAAGGTGACTAACCATCTCAATCAGAAAAATAAATCATATCTGGATGGCCTCCTCAAAACATGAGGTTAGGATATGCTACATTGTGCAGGATTTTCAAGGTAAATATGTTTTTACGCATCCTTAAGCAAAAGAACTGTGGGGCCAATTAAATGTTGGTTCTTACATGGTGCTAACACGTGAACAAATTGGCAACAATCAAATGGAGGCACACTTAACAAGTTCTGCATGCATACAGCAACAGACAATTCGATGAACTGAACTGCGGTACGCAGGAAAAGATTAAGACATGTTCTCACCATATGGCCCTGGTCTATCTGCTACCACGTGAACATTGAGTAGTGCATCACCTATTGACAAAAGCATCCCTTTTGTGTCGGTACAATGTCTAAAACATGCACATAAAACAAGTGATATATGACTAGTTTGGCTTCAGATTTTTTTCTACAGTTGGATGCCTTCAGACTTAATAGAATAAAAAAATAATCACTAACACAACATTACGGAAGCAAGAAGATATTACTGTTTTAATCCTCCAACGCATGTTTCAGTCGATTTAAATTAGCATTGAACTTTGTGAAATAGAATTTATGGCCCTCATCTTCCCTCGATCCAAAAGGTGACACATGCTTCAATTACAGATGCGTGTGACAAAGACATACAAAATAAACAATTTCCACTCGGTTAGTAGATGGATCATGCAAGTTACTAAGAAACAATTTACGAACAGTTTTCCCAGTGTTTGCTAACACAGAGCTGACAGAAACAACCGATGGCATGTCTTATATTTATTTGGTTTTGCATGCCCTTTCCTTTCGAAGGAACTTACATTCAAGTTCTCATGTTTATAAAATCCACCTATTTCACGATCGTGAGAAATATGTAATGATACATACCACCAGTTCTTGCCCATCAATGCTCAATTTGTTGAGCAACCGAGTAGCACGAAGAATGCCTTCAGCAGATTCAAACTCACAAAATCCAAACGCTACGGGTTTCCCATTACTTGGATTTTGGGTGCGCTTCCAACTCTTGACAGGTCCACAAATCTGAAAATGAAAAAACATTTAGACACGTTAAAAAAGCAGCTGACTACACCTATTCAAGCATAAGCAGAAAAGCCGAATGAAGTATGCAGAAGTCAACTCTGCCATGTATAATCATGAAATAATAATATGGAAAAAAAAAGATATACCCGAAGAAGTGAAAGAAGGAAATCATTGTCCACTGTTGGGGCAATCTTCCCAACATAAACTGCAGTTGGTGGTTTGTCAAGAGGTGTAACAGCCGGAGCAGGCGGTCTGACGGGAGGTGCTACCATAGGAGGAGCACCACGGATTCCAGGAATAATGGGTGGCCGTTGAATTGGCACAACACCCACGGGAGGCATCGGGCGTGGAGGAAAGCTTGGACGCATCATAGGGTATGGTCCAGGATAACGATGCATACCTGAAGAGAGAAACAAACAAACATCTATGCTGCCACATTAGTAACAGCCCGGAAAACGGAACACACAGTGCATAAATTAATCCCTTGAAATACATGGAATTAATATAGAAACAGAAATAAGAAAATATTTATGTTACCATACGCCACGAAGAAAGAAGAGCTTTACAAAACAGATAAGCAAGTATCTTGAATGTCCAAAATAACAGGAGTAAACATCGACAACAAGGCAATATTCTGTTCAGATAAAAGAAGAACTAGGTAAAGCTGGCCTTACCTCTTAGAGCCCCATGGACAGGACAGTGTACTTGTATTGGTTATTTGCAAAACTTGGGATAGCTCACACCATTGCATTGCACTACTCAGATATAAAAGCTTAAGCAAATGTGTCACTCTCTTTAAACTTTCTTATTAACTAGCGATAACAATAAATCAAAACAAATTAAGGAGGAAATACTTGACATGAAATTAAGCGATAGGAAATCATGGTACCTTAGCCCATTTTTTTGCAACAACCCATTGTTGAAGGATCTAAGTAGATACAGAAACTGAGCCTAATTAAGCGGCAGGCTAAAGCATTTAAATAAAATAGACAAAGTAAATATAACCAGTTCAAATTCAGACATTCAGCATACCACAAGCAGTGAGGGAGAAAATGATGTGTAACAGCTTCAGTTAGAGCTGCAGAATCAAACATGAGCCAGCCAGCACCTCTCGCCGTAGGTAGTAACGGCTGGCACGACCACCGCTGTAGCAGAGAAATACCCGGTCATCGTTATCAAGCGAGCGGATCCCAGTTGCTCTAACACTAAATCACTAGCATCAGACGCATCCATCCGAACCATGATCCCACATCCTACCCACGTCGAGACATATCTACTCGATTGCCCTAAGCTTCACCAGAATTCCTACAGCGCAGCTCATGAAACGTCTGGAGATCTCCCAGTACACAAATCGGGGGAAAGCATAAATTCATTGTCGTAAATCCCAAGAGGCCCAACAGCACGGCAGATTATAAGGGAGATGGATGGAGAACGGGACCCACCGGGAGGAACGGGGGCGCCGGGCTGCTGCATGTACGGCCCCGGCTGGGGCGCGTACATGGTGGGCGGGCGCATCACGTGGTGCACGCCTGGCGGCCCTGGCATCGGCTGTCCCATCGGGTAGCCCGGATTGCGTATCGCGCCGTACGGCTGCATCTGCGGCGGCGGCGGCGGCGCGCCCATCGGGCGGAAGGAAGGGGTGAAGGATACCGGCGCAGGGGGCATCGGCGGCACCATGACCGGAGGAGGGCCGGGGAGGGGGTTAGGGTTAGGGCTTGCCATCGTGGGGTTGGGGGTTAGGGGATTAGGGGTTGTGGGGTTCGTCGGGGTGGACGTGGCGGTGGCCGGAGGCGGAGTTGCTGTGTTGGGAGGAGTGGACGGCGGTGGGTCTAGGCTGTCGGGGGGAGGCGCCACGGCCGCCATGGTTGGGGAGAGGAGCAGCAGAGGAGGCGATGGGGGTTGATGGGGTTCCTGCACGGCGAGGACTAGGCTGATTCCGTCGGGATGTGTGGCTTGACGCTGGAACAGTTGGGACGAAAAGGCCCGTAAACTAGCCCAGTCGGTACACTGATGGACGAAATGAAACCCACAGGGCTTCGACCCAAGTTTAGCTGGGCCTCACAAAAGAACCCAAAAGTTGAACAGGCGAAAAATACGTCCACTTACATAGAAATCGAACTAGTTCGCCAAATCCTATATATCGCCCAGCAGCGGCGCTAGACGGCCGCGCCGCCTGAAGCGCGCCGCTGTTGGGCCGACCATCTCGTGTTTTTTTTTTTTTTCTCTGTTTTTTATTTTCGTGTTCTGTTTTCGTTTTTTTCTTCTGTTTTCCTTTTCGTTTTTCTTTCGAAAATTTAAATTAAAAATTGTTCAAATTCGAAATTTGTTCATTTTCGAAAATTGTTTAAATTCGAAATTTGTTCATTTTTTGAAAATTGATCAAATTCAAAATTTGTTCATTCTCGAAAATTGTTTAAATTCAAATTTGTTCATTTTCGAAAATTGTTCAAATTCAAAATTTGTTTACTTTAAAAATTGTTCAAATTGGAAATTTTTCATTTTCGAAAATTTTCAAATTCGAAATTTGTTCATTTTCGAAAATTGTTCAATTTTTCGAAATTTGTTCATTTTTAAAATTAGTTTATTTTTTGAAAAAATGTTCACATTCAAAATTTGTTCATTTTCGAAAATTGTTTGAATTCGAAATTTGTTCATTTCGAAAAAAATTCAAATTCGAAATTTTCCATTTTCGAAATTTGTTCATTTTAAAAAATTGGTCAATTTCAAAATTTGTTTAAATTCTAAATTGTTCATTTTGAAAAATTGAGATAAAAAAAATTCAATACATAAACAAGCAAAAAAAAAAGAAATAAAAAATAATAAGAGAAAAGGAAAAAATGAAGACTCGCCTAATGGGCCGGCACGTTAGCGGGCGCCCTTCAGGCGGTGCTAGCGCGGAGCGCCGCCTGCGGGCGATGTATAGGCGCACTCAACTAGTTCTAAAAGAAAAAGGATAGAAATCCAACTTCAACCTGTCGAAAAAAATCCAACTTCCGTCCTTCAATTATTTTGTTAGGTGTATGTCGACCCGCTAAAAAAATCATATGCTAAAAAAACATTTTTATCAGTAAAATAACCCACTCACTGTACCCTTAGATAAAACAAAATCTAAAATGAGAACTTTCGCACCCTGAAAATATAGTCTTGGCTCGAAATATTTCGCCAAGTCTGAGGTTTTTACTTGTTTTTATTTCGCTATGTGTTTTTTGAATTTTCATAGACATAACAATCATATTTTCTTCTTTGAGAATTTATTAAAGCCATAATTGACTTTCTAAGAGATTTATGTTACGAGCTTAAGCGATCTGTTCCGCTTGATGCCCCACGATACCGCAAAACAGGTTTAGTTCAAATTTATGATTTTTAACATCAAATTCTCAATATAATAGCAACATAAATCAAATGGATTAAAATTTTAGCATCACACAATACAACAATAATCCAAATTATAATAATTATTCAAATCCGAGTAATAAACAAATAAAAATAGTTCAAATCACGCATGAAAAATAACATCAAATGTCGCCCATACAATTGCCACTAATGCTCAGCGAGTTCATCACAAAACTGGTTGTGCATCTCCCTGTATTCAATGTACCATTAGGTCTCAGAAAAACGTTTGGATCTTGTCTGGATTTTTGCTATGTTTGGCACAACTATCAACATTGTCATAGTAAATTGTAAGTTTAAATTCATCTCATTTTCGATGATCATATTGTGTAGAATTACATGTGTCTTCATGATATTTGAGAGCGATTTCTTATCCCATAAGCAAGTAGGACTTTGAACAATAGCAAACCAAACTTGCAATTCACCGTTAGTAAAGATAAGATTGACAACCAAATTCAGCCATAAGATTCTTGTGATTATGGGCGACTTTTTGTCTTTTTGATTACTACTAGGATGGTTATCAAGATTGTAACCAAGAATTTTTGAGTACCATGTATAGTTCATCTTTATTGCTACGGTGATCAAAACATGGGCAACCCAAAACGTTTGCATGAAGAGTAAGCACTCACGGAATTGCTTCACATACGATCGACGATTTTCTATCCGATATATGTACGATACCTCCAATGCGTGCTATTTTTGTGGCGGTGCTAATTAATCCGCTACCCCGTGACCAAGTTCAGCCCAAACCTGCAGCGTAAGATCGGATGGGAGTCGTACAGATTTTTGTCGTATGTATAGCACTGCTCCTAAAGTGTGATGCCAAACCACAAGTTTCGTTAACGAAACTGGGGGCATGCCCCTTTGATAAAAAAATAAAACCAAAATGCGAATATTTAATATTTTATGAAGTTTGTTATAAATGGTGCCATTTCTTAGATAATTATAGAATGATAAAAACAGGGTCAAGATTTTTATGGTTATTGGGGATTTGTTGTTGTCTTTTAACTACTATGTTGGTTGTCAAGATTTTAACATGCTATGCTCATTTGCTATGTATAACACACCAAATGACTTCTCAATATACTTTCAGAATGCTTCTCGTGCTTGGAATAAACAGATTGCTTTTGAGCTTGAGAATTTGGATGATCTTCACAAATGTTAACCAGTAAGGATAGATACCGTCTGCTAGATAATACACCATGGTATAGTCATGTCCATTGATGGTGTAGTTGCAAGACGGAACATATCCATTGGTAAGCCTAGAAAAAAGATGAGATTTCTGCAACACATTGATACTGTTGAGAGAAATCGAAAAACCAAGAAAAAAAACGTCAGCTCTACAAGTCCTCAGAACCCACTGACTCAAGCATAGTAGTGGAATCACGATGATGGTCAGTAAACTGCATGTGTGAAGTCACAAGGCAGGTTTTCCACCTCTAGTACATGAAATCCACAACCTCAAGCATGTTCGACCCTTTTGTTACTTCATTCATTGCTATCAACCTCTTTGTGCCTCCTCATTGGAAGTTTGAAGATGCCGGCACCAAAAACTTGAATCAACGTCTTCCCAAACAACAACACACACTTGATTATGTACTCATCCGTATAGTCAGCTAAAATGGTGTATGCTATTACTCTCATTGTTGTCGATATCTTTTGACACGAACAAAATGCAAGTAAACCATAAACATTCACCGGGCGAGTAAAAAAATAGTTTTGCTTGCAAATATCCATGATGCGAACAAAAAATCTCTTCGCATTCGATAACTCTACGAAAGAGATGAGACGGGTAGGTTCAAACCTCGTCAAAATAATCTTTCATGAGCATTTCATGGTTGAGAGCTCGGTTGCGCATAATGCAAAGACGACCAACCGTCGATTCTCGAGCTTCTAGACGGAGACATCAAGATGAGGTGCTCGACATCGTCGTCGTGAAGCAAATCTTTATGTCGCAATCATTCGAGGATGAGCCCGAGTCAAAATCTATCTAGGAAATATATCGTACATTAAACTATAAGTAAATTGCGAGATTTCTAAATTACAAATCGGGGAAGGAGGCCCCAAAGAAGCGTCCTCTTCTTCCCCACCGATGGGTGGTGCCAAATCCGCGACCTCTTCTTCCCCGTGGGCAGGCGGACCCAAATCCGTGGTGCCGGAGGACGAAGCGGATGCAACGACAAACATATGGCTCAATGACGTCCGAATGCATGGGGCCATTCCAAGCGATACGGGGCATCACACACGTCTTTTTTGCCAAGAAATTTAAGACGTGATGGGGTGAACTGGAATAAGGCGGCGAAAAGTGAACGGACTTACTACACATTTTCGGTTTGGCCGAATATACGGGATTTGCGCAATTCTTTTTTGCCCCACAACTAAAATTGACGGTTATTTTTAGGATCAGGCTGTTTTAGGGGATATTTTAGAGATGCCCTAACACTTGTTGCTAAAATGTGCGCCACGTGTCATCAACCGGTACCACCTAGTAGTACTCGTGTTTTGCGTCAAGACAAAACGTCCGTCACTATTCGAGAATGGAAATATAAACGGTGACGTGGACACACGAGAGGGCTGAAAAATCAGTTAGTGGGTCTTTCCTGTTTAGATATAGAAGATGCTGCGATATGTGTTCTCACTAATCTGAAAGCGAATTGCAGGAGCTCCATCTGCGCCGTTCATCCGAAGGGGAAGCCGGCCTGTGTCCAAGGATCCGTATAGCTGACAAGAGCAGGTACCGTTGCGGTCCGCGTCAGATACAAAGGGTATGTGCATACTTGTCCAAGAACCGCCACCATCGCAGGCGTCTGCATCCCTCTGTTTTGACCTGTCACACGGCATCCCATCTCAGTTTCAAACCCTAGAGAAAATGGGCGCGCGTCACTGTCGTGAGAAACAGTGACGATCCCTGCTGATTTGGTTTGAAACCAAGAAAGAAGAAACGATCTCTCTGAGCTGAGCCTTCCCGCGTTTCAGTTCGTGCGGTGCATATCACACATCTCACGTCGGAACAGAGAATACCACACGAACTTCCTTCCGTGATTAACCACAGGTTCCCGAGCGACGGTACGTGGTTAGCGTTGCTGGCCCGGTGAAGCAGCTGCACTCGGAGGCGCCCGTCAAACACATCCATCTCCATCCAACCCCGCGATAATGGGGTCGTCTGAATGATCCCATCCAAAATCCTTACGCAACCGAAGATTTTCAAGATCCTGGCTCTAAGTCCTCGCGCGGATTGCGTTTCCGTTGATCCGTGGCTACTACTCATCTCCTCAATCCTCCCTCAATGCGTCTTTTCCCGCCAATCAAGAGCTAGAGGCATTTATTTTCTTCCTCATCAGCAAAAAAGAAAGAAAGAGCAGCTAGGGCCATTTTCAGTTCAGGTCGTTTTCTGCTACTACTCCTACGTCACCTCGCCTTTCTTCCGCCGCTGCATTTGCAAATTGCAAGGGTTCTATTTAACCGCCACCGCTAGCTAGCTAGTACCCGCCACTTCCTTCCTGGCTTCCAGTATTCTTATCCCACCTCTCTGCCTCGGCTAGCTCCAGCTGCTTGAACGCCTTCCTGCTTAATCAGGTACATACGTTGTTTCTGTTATCCATGTGCAGCATCGGTCAGTCAGGCCGTTGCCTCTACAATTCAGCTAGCAGCCTCGCACTTTGTTCATGTTTTGTATCGCCTTTGCAGGGAAGATCGATGGTGATGATGGGGCAGCTGGGGAGGTTCGTGGACGGGATCAGGTCGAAGATGCGGGCCGGCGGCGGGAAGAAGGGAGCGGGGAAGAAGGCGGCTGCGGCGGCGTACGACAAGATGGGCAAGACGGACAGCATGAGGGTGGAGATCAAGAGCCGGCACGCGCAGAAGCTCATCGCCAAGAACCTCGTCGCCGCCGACTCCATAGGCCGTAGGAGCAGGAACAAGCGCTTCTTCCTCGCCTTCTGATCATCAAAGGAACATCCAGCGAGCTGTCCTTGCTTGTTCTTCAGAAAAGGAGAGCTGTCCTGTCCTAACATGTGTACTTTAGACAGTATTATGGTTGCAAACTGAGAGTAATCATCACAGCCTCAAAGAGATCACCGATCACGGGATGCTCTCTTCTCCCAGCTGTGATCACACACACATGTAAATGGTGATATGTATCCTCACTTCGCCCGTGAGCTTGCTTTTTTAACGTTTGCAAACTGGAATGTTTGTTCAAATTGTACCAGAGTATCTGTCATTCCGTCATGTATGTACACATACAAGTACTTGCTTGTTTCAGCCGTACCTTACAGAATGGCTTTGTTGGATTCACAGGGTAAGCTGTTCTTTCCCCAAGGTCCAACAGATGACACGAGGCTAGTTAAAGCTTTTCACATTCAGGAAGTGACGGAATAACACATACTCCGGTGGGTAAGATTTTCACTTTCAGGAAGTCAGTGAACCAAATGGACCACTACTTGAAGTAAACTGTAGCCACAAAACTCAAGCACACTCGCAGGCTAGCATGGCTGGCCTGTGTTTCATTGACTTTGCTCATAAATTATTCATGTCTGATTTTTTTTCTCTCTCATGTGGCTCATCGATCATCACCCCTCTCTCTGAAAAAATAAAGCTTATGGAAGCCACAATTATAAGCTCTACAGCCACCTAATCCACGTAATTCTGTAGACTTTCAGCTAAGGACTATCATTGTTTTCCGATTGTGAGCCAAGTGGAGTATGATTACACGGTTCCGAGAAGATTCGAGAGGATTTGATTTGACCGTTATTTTCTCCCAACAGCAGCCCCGCCGTAGCGTGACGCATCATACGGAGCCGTACAACAAGTAAACAATTCGGGCAACATAAAATGCTTTCCCTCGTCATGCACGCATTAGGCAGACAATTGTCACATTAGTGCATGACATGCATGGGCTAATAAGCAAAGCTTTATATATGTGTCGTGCAGTATTTGTAGGAAGAACTTTGATTTGGCCATATGCCTCTCTCTCTTCGTCGAAATGGAATCAGTGAACACATGAGTCCAAATCAGACATTGCTTCTCCGGAGGCTTGTTTTACGGTCCGGTGACCAGTATGATTTCATATGGATGGCTGAGATGAGAGGCGAAGATTAGGCCCAGCCGGCCCAGTAAGCTGGTAGTATGTTTTGTTTTTAGGAAAAAAAGTAGCGATGCGGTACGAAGCGGCCGATGCGATGACAGATAGTCAAGGAACCTGCCGCCCTCCTCACGCCCCGATCCCGCCGCCGCCCTCCTCACGTCCGATCTCGCCGCCGGCGCCTCGTCACGCCCGATCCCGCCGCCGGCCCCTCTTCCTCCTACTCGCACATGATACCGCCGCCACTTCCACGCTGCACCGCATCTACCTCCGCCGCCACATGACCTCTACCGCGTCCGTCCTCCCCTTCGGCTCTTGTCCTTGACCGGCAAGGGAACTCAGTTTGTTCTGACAACCGCCGGCCGAATCTCCGTGAGGCACGAGGTACACGTTTGTGTGTGTGTGTGTGTGTTATTGCTGATTGATGTACTGCCCAGTTGAGTTTAGGTAGTAAATTCATCGGTATAGCGAAATTCCGCTGGGAGTATAAACGGTCCTCTCTATTCGATTTCGATCCCTTAGCATTTTAGTTTACATGTGATTCGTGTGATGTAGAAGTAGGAATCAGTAGTAGGTAGGAGATCACAGATGATCCATAGCTGAACATGTTCCCCTCCAATTTTTAGCACTTATCCAATACAAGAAATTACTACAGCCCTCAACTAAAAAATGTAAATCAAACCATATGTTGGAAATTTATCAAGTTGTGTGTGCATATAATGGAAAACAGAGGGAAATATTGCAGGAGTAGAGAGCAAAATATATTTATGATCAGAAAAATCACATGTCGTTTCATCTTGCACATGAAATTATCTTTTTTTTTACTTTGAGACATGATTTATTTGAGTAGTAACATGAATATTAATTTTCTGATATGCAGTTTTCATAGATGGAGCATGAGGAGCATGATGAGTACCTCCGTGGTTAGCAAGACCTTCAGAAGTGAAGACGAAGGATTCTAGTTTTATAATGACTATGCAAAGGTCAAAAAGTTCAGTTTTAGAAAGGAAGAGGTGGAATATTTGCCAGGAACCAGGAGGAATCAGGACGTGTTTCAGGCGTCTTTACATGTGCTTTAAATAAGGGTATTGTATGTTGGCAAACTTCGAAAGACCTGAACCGAAAAGAACTTGAAAGGCTCTTACTCGTTGTGGATGCTCAGCTCGTTTAGAATACTGATGGAACCTTTTCAGTTAAATATATGTACCTAGCTGTGAAAACTCATGTTATTATACCCTGTAGATTTAAAAAGGTTTTCCTGTAAATATGTCTAGTATAATCGGTTTTACTCCCTCCGTTCCTAAATATAAGATGTTTTAGGTTTGTCCACATTCACATGTACACAAGTGTATCTAGACACATTTCATATATATATGTTCACTCACTTTAGTGTGTATGTGGACAAACATCTTATATTTAGGAACGGAGGGAGTACATTTTAGTCGTTCTTTTGTTGGATTGCAGAGGACAAAAGTTCTAGGTAGACAATTTGGTGGAGCTGCTGCAGTTTTGCAGTGGCTAATGAGATATTCAATAGAAGCAATGGATGGGCGCTGGCGTTGAAGAGGATTTGCTGTTGAGATGGTTACTTTATGCTACTCTTTGATCTGTAATAAGAAAACAATGTGATTTCTTTTGTATGTATAAGTTCATAGGAAAACTGACTGTAGTTCCAAGTTCTGGTAGAACTTGGTTTGTCTGACTTTATTTGTCCTCCCGATCTACAGCAGATCCATCCCACTGTGTCGCCTGCCTCCCTCTGTTTTCGCGACATAGATTGGATCGATTCTAGGGTTGAAACAGGTTTTCTTTAGGCAAACATGGATTGTGGGCCGGGGAGCAATTTTGGGCCGAGGCCCGTCTACAAGTTTTTTTTGTCCGCTGCCGATTTTCCTGAATAGTATGATTTGTACTAGTCCACTTTTTGGCACTAGTATGATTTGTTATGACCCGTTGGATGCACGAAAATGGATGGCTGTTATTTATTTAAGGGTACCACAAAACATCTCTCTCCGGAAGCAGATCCTCCAACCGTTAGCTTAGGTAGGAGAGAGAACACAGCAAATCCGCGCTATGCGCCAGCTTTGCCTAACTATCGAAGTTAATCAATTAGTAACCTCAAATGTGGTTTTTATTGATTGATCTGGTCTTCTTTAAGGAGCATGATCGATTGTTTGGCTGCGTGGCCATGTGTGGGAGATCTTCTTGTACTTTTGGTGGCATTTATCAAAAGGTGTTCGAGGCGACGGAGATGACGAGGTAGCTCGACGAACCACTCCGCGCTTTAATTCATGTGATTAATACAAATATACAAAACAATCTGCCTAAAAAAAATCAAACATGCTATCCATCAGCTTATCCTATGGTATATGTTTGTGTACATGTCTGCTGCAGTTTACAAACCTAGATACACTAAAACCTCTCGTTACGTATTTCGAAATATCTCTTGTTTATCCCATTTTGTGATGTCAATGAGATGAGAAAGACAATCTCATTTGTAGATGATATGATTAAAAGTCTTACAACTTGAGCAAAATATTTGGTATTAAATGGACCGACTCTTCAACCTCCTCAAACCTTAGGTGCCCGGACCTCAGAAGATTTTACCCGGACTTGTTCATGGATGACCGCTACCTTAACTTTCATCAGCCACTAACTGATCTTGTTGAGGTGCCCTGACCGCCACCTCAAATTGTTCAAATTCACTGGCCTGAGGAGGTGTTACATATACCACTCCTAGGTCTTGTTGAGGGACACAGACCATCACCTTATTCTGTTCAGGTTCATCAACTGTTACATTGCCTGCTTCTGAATCGTCAGGTACACCGGCTAAAAGAGGAGTTACAGACACATGTTGTTGCTAGACATCAATCAGAGTAGATCCGACCCACTAGATGAACAAACATGACGGTCTCCCTGGCCCCAAGACAAGGATGCCCCCAAATATTAAAGTACTCCCTCCATTCACTTTTATAAAGCACACTAGCTATCCTTTCCATTTTGATCAAGTTCATACTAAAATGAGTGAATCTATGTACAAAATAAGTCTAGATTCACTCATTTTGGTATGTATGTAGGGATAGCTAGTGTGCCTTATAAAAGTGAACGGAGGGAGTATATAAATAACTAATATACTATTATCCTTTAAAAATATTTAAACTAATAAAATGCTCAATTTGCAGGAGCAAGTACAAACCCATGAACTGCAAGTTTAGCCAGATATTCACTCTCCAATGGAGGTACTAAAGGTTGTACCGGAATCCAACTAACTAAGTTTCCATTTTTAATTTTGTGTAGGACTATTTTATTTCAGAAACTAACAAAAGCACTTGCATGCATGCAACGGTTGATACAAAACATGTCACAATCTAATGTTATCGTATACAACGTAATATAATCTAAATAATTTTATGTCCATGGGTGATTATTTTGAAATATGATACTTCAATATGAAGTATGGAGTAGCGCATGATCTTAAGTTTCATTGTAGCTTTTGATGCGTCAAAAACGTTCTATGAGCCTTTTTAGCTTATTATGTTGTTATCTCATATATGCATCACATCATGAAAAACCATCATCTTTTGAATTTTTTTATAAGATTTCCCACGAAATCTCTTGATTGGGTTATAACTATAGAAAGGAGAAATCCATGTTTTCCTTATTACGTTTCAATAACCTTCTGGATTTGGATTCTGGCACATTAATTTTTTACAAACATGAAGATTTTGCACAAAGATGGAGGTCGGACAAGGACCAGGGGCCCAGAAGCCACCTCAACACGTCTGACCCCTTAGTCGCGTCAGGGGTGCAACTTTCCCGTCGATCGTCCGGTTCTTTCACGTCCCTCTCGGACTTGACCTAAAACCGACTATATAATATATAATTTTCTTGAATTAAAAGAGGAGGCGACACTACAAAATAAACACAAAATCAACATATAGAAACACTGTCGCCAATGAAGATAATGCTCTCGGTTTTTAAAATTTGTTTTAAACGCCTTCTGAAATGTAAAAAAAAGGTAAAAAATCCACACGTATATTTTGACATTCTATGTTCTCGCAAAGCCGTTTCACGAAAGTCCGATTTTTTTTTAATGTCACGTAAAAAGACTGAATTATGTGTTAAAACATGCTTTTCACGAGACATTTTTTAGTCTTTTTATACATGGCATAAAAAAGTCAAATATCTCGCGAAATTTGATGTGAGCACATAAATGTCGAGATGTACGAGCCATATTTTTGTTTTGATTTTTTGACATTTCAAACTATTTTTTTCCGGTGGCACCAGCATATGTTCCTCACGCCTGCTTTTGTTTAAAATCGCCCACTAGCCATAAGCCCACAAGTTCTGAGTTGAGACGGGCCTGGCTCAGAAAGCCCGACAAATGCGTCACGCTCACGCGCACACACCAACCTCGCCGCCTCCGCCTTCCTCTATCCAATTTCCAGTATCCTCTCTGTTTTCTCTCTCTCCCTCTCGGGCTCGCGCACACACTCAATCCTCTCCACCTTCCACCGGCACCTCGACGCGGGCGGTGGAGATGCAGGCGGCCGTCGCCTTCAGCCAGGCATCCTTTCTCGCCCGCCCGTTCCGGCGGCTCGCAAGGCCCTACCACGCGTACGTTCGATTCCCCTTTGCTTCAATTCCGTTCCCCCATCTTTGCGTCCTGTATTGACCTCCACTTTTGTGAGTTAACTGGACCATGTGGGTTTGGTGAATTTCGCAGCGGCGGGGCGGACGATGGTGTGGTGGTACGGGGAGGCGTGTCCCTACCGCGGCTGCGGCGCGCATGTTGCTCTGCGAGCCTCTCCGTCGGCGCCGGTGTTGGGTACGGCAGTGGTAAGAACGGATAAAACCCTTGCTCCAATTGATGCTGTGGATGGTTTCTGTGCGTTACCCTGGCCCTGATAAGTCTGGCGATACCTTGCTGACTTTGGAAGCTGGAGATGTTAGCTGTGCAGCTTTACTCCCCCTTTTTTTAATTGAATTCCACCTTTTACCCCACAAATGCGCATTTGTGACACTTATTACCCCATTTAGTGAAACAAAATAAGATTTACACCATATATAAAAAAAATCAACACAGTTTTACTCCATTTTGGCATTGTGCATGTTTCGTTAGAATAGTTAGGCATCTTAGGTTAAGGTGTCAAGCGGGATTCCGCTTAAATCTCACTTAGTAATCCAACTTCTAGTTTAAAATTTGGTCTCAAAATTTTAACTGGAAATCACAAAATGAGCTATAACTGGGATTTTGGCGGGATCCCACTTGCAACAAAATATGTAAAGATTTGAGTGCACTATCGACGATAATGCCAGCCTTCTCTTAACCATCTGATCAATTCCTCGTCATTGTCATGATATTTTTGAGCGTCAATCATCACCTCACAACTTGCCCAATGGTAATTCATCAGGAAAAGTGTATTCAAAGTTTCTAAATGAGTAATCTAGACGATTTTTCATTAGATGGGGTAATGCATAACTAGGTCACGATAAGTGGTATATGTTGGAATTTGTGACTGCGTGGAAGTGTGAATGATGGGGCTTAATGGGCAGTTCTGACTTTTCAAGAATGCTGTATGGCTCCCATATGTGGTACTTTCGGTTGTAAAATAACTAGCAGCAATTAGTTGCAGTCCCAAGGGCAACGCTTCAAAGGCCGCGGCCATATTTGCTGTATGAATTTCCTAAACTGTTCTGGACTTGGAGGTTGCCATTCTTCTGTTAATTGTTTTCAGATTTATTCTTATTCTTGACCTGGACAGCTAGAATCAAATGGCATGAACTGAATGCATTTGCTTATTTGTAAGGAAGGTCTGGGAGAATCTCATATTACCTTCTTGCTATTTTGTGGGATCAAAGTGATCATATGAACTAGATGTCGTGCGAAATCAAAATATACTCCCTAGCTGCACTGGGCATAAACCAACCATATCTACCTAACTTAGTCCTTGCTATGTATCCATAAACTGGTTGCCTGAAGCTATTTCCTAGCTTCGTTGAGTTGCTGAGATAAACCCAGGCAGGTAGATTCTAGGTAAAAAACTCGCTTTCATGTTGTGAGACATCAAATGTGACTTTTTGTAACTTTTTTATCATTCTGTGTTTCTCGAACTACAGTTTTTAAAGTAGATTTGTATCCTTTCCGTCTTCACTAAATGTTATTTTGTCTTGTTGAACGAGCAGTCGAAACAGAAATCAAATGGTCATTTCATTTTTTTTAGATGCAGCGGATGTTTGCAGAATTTGCAACTGAAGTGGTAGAGATCGGGTTACCGAAGTTTAGGGTAACTTGTGATGAATGAACCTGGAATGCATGCCTTTTTATCATTTCACTGCGTGCCGAATGCTCAAGTTTTCTGTATGCTTTTCTTGCTCACTGCTCTTATTTTACTAACTTACTACGTGTTTTTAATAGAAGCTATGAGATTACATCTTCAGTTTGGTGCTGTACTTTGGTCCCATCTTTTGTATCTCTATTTAAGCCGACTTGATGTGTATTTGTAGAGCACGCTCCAGTATTCCCAAGACAGAAAACATGGGATCCCTACAAGCTTCTTGGTGTTGATCATGATGCAACTGAAGAAGAGATAAATAGTGCAAGAAACTTCCTTCTTCAACAGTACGCTGGGTATGAAGAAAGCGAAGAGGCAATTGAAGGTGCCTATGATAAGATAATGATGAAAAGCTATTCACACCGTAAGAAGTCCAAAATAAACCTGAAAAGCAAACTTAAAAAGCAAGTGGAAGAATCCCCGTCATGGGTTAAGACACTACTTGGATATTTTGAGGTGCCAGCCATGGATGTTGTGTCGAGACGATTGGCTTTCTTTGTCTTTCTTGCCGGGTGGAGCATTGCAACTTCTGCTGAGACTGGACCTACCTTCCAGGTATGTTTGCTATGGTCTTCCAACCAATTCAATAATTTTTTTCTAGGCACTAAACCTGTTAGAGATCAGAGTCTTAAGACTATCTGGATCTGGGGTGGTAAAAAATTCTCACATGAAGAGATTGGGTTGCTATGGTGATTTTCTAGAGTCTCCTTCAACGTTCTTGTTCTTTTGTACTAGAAAATTAGGGGCCCATAGTGACCTGAAGATATTTTCTTGCAGTTTGAGAATTGGAACCATTAAACAGAAAATCTACATATAACATTAAGCCTACTATACCAATGATATTTTCCTTACTGGTTCTATGAATTTTAACGTAGACCATTGATGGTTTTCTGTTGCAGCTTGCAATGTCACTAGTCTCATGCATATACTTCCTTAATGACAAGATGAAAAACCTTGTCAGGGCATCTGCGACAGGGTTAGTGAGCATTTCCATAGCAATGTACCTCACTAGTTATTAGTCAGGTCCAGAATGTTTACTCCTTTCGTTCTTTCAGGCTTGGAGTCTTTGTGAGTGGCTGGATAGTAGGCTCTCTGATCGTTCCGGTGATCCCGACATTTATTGTCCCGCCTACTTGGTCTCTGGAGCTCCTTACTTCGCTGGTTGCTTATGTATTTTTGTTCCTGGGTTGCACTTTCCTCAAGTGAAATCTCTGGTGTTCCAACTGAAAACGCTGGTTGTTTCTACAAAATTATCTCTTACTGACATCTCAACCGCAAGTCGGAAATTCCGGAGTAACAAGCCACTTCAGTTAGCCTTTTTGATCTGGGAGTACATGATAACGCCCTATCCACAAACTGAACCTCACCCCAGGATTGTTCAGATCCCATGAGTTCTTCTCTTCCTCAATTATGTAAGAGTGGTGATCAGCATTCTACCCACAGCAAGCCTGTTACTGCGTTTCGCTGAAGTGCGGAGGCATGGCATTGTACTATTGTAGTATGTACATGACTCCAACAATTGCAAATGCAATCAATCGCTGTTGTACCTATTTATGCTTATCACTTGTTTTTTTTGTTTGGAATACGCTCATCACTTGTTTGTGTTTCGGGCAACCTATTTGTTGTGAAATTTGTTTCGGCCTGTTGCTTTGCATTTGTAAAACAAAAATATTTTCACTTGACTAGGCAGATCTCCATGGCTCGTTGTAAGAGGTGTAATATTTTCTTTTTATGAAAGGCGAATTACATTCAGAAATTCCAGTAAATTTCAGTAGCAACTGCGACGACCTCACTGAAGACGGTGATACAAACTGAACTTTGACTTGTTGTGAACCCCGATCATTCCATGGGTGGTCCATCCTTCTCCACGCCACAGAAAGCCTTCAGTGGATCACTTAACTTCTGCCCTTCAGCAGAGTGCCTGAACTTGCTGTATTCGTCGTTCTTGCAGGGACGGTACACCAGAGGGTGGCCATCGTCGACGAGTTCGGGCATCGCGCTCAGAGCGACGCCGTCTTTTCCCTTGCAGCCGAACAGCACCGAGAGGCGCTCACGGTTGCTCGGCGTCCTGACACGGTGGAGGCAGGGCGGCACCCTTCCGTTGGTCACGACCTGCGAGACATACGGCGGTGGCGTCAGAATTGGACACAATCAGCAATGCGGGAGAAAATGGTCTCTTACCGCGAACATCTCGCCGGCGACGAAGGTGATCGTGTCCGGCGCAGGCGGCACCGCGAGCCAGCTCCCGTCCTTGGCCTGCACCTCGAGGCCTTCCACCTCGTGCTGGACGATGGTGGTGATCATGCTGTCGTCGCGGTGCGCCTGCATGGACATGCTGGTATCCGTGTCCGACGGGATCCCGTAGCTCGACAGCCGGAGGGCGTGGGTGAGCGTGTCCAAGTGCGCGTCGATGTGCTCCTCCTGGACGCCGAGGCCCTCAAGGATCATCTTCTCCACCGTCTGCAGCAGTTCGAACATGTTCTTGGCTGCCGACACAATGGTGTCGCTGCACACATGGAAGGCAGAGCCGTGACCTTGGCAGCCTTTAGTTCATTCTCCAAAATAAAAAATGGTGGCCTTAATTACCAGAAGGTCGGGTTTCCCTGTGGCCACATGAGCTCGGCGAACTCGCGGACGCGCCCGGCGTCGGTGGCGTCGGCGAGGCGCAGGCTCTCCCAGTTCATGCCGGGGATGTTAGAGATGTAGCCTCTGTAGGGGCCCAAGCTGGAGACGTTCCGCTGCTTGGCCTCCGCCGGGAGCGCGAAGATCTCCGGCATGGCGCGGCCGAACAGCGCCTGCCGGAGCTCCGGGCCGAGCGCGTCGTGCGCGACCACGACGTAGCCGTGCGCCACCATGGACGCGGTCGCCGCGTCACGGGCTTCGCCCCACCCTGGGCCTCCATGCTCCAGGCCACGGAGGTCGACCGTGGCGATCGCCATCACTCGTTAGCTAGTGAATCTGTGATCCTTCTTGTCCTGCTTTCTGCGATGGAGACGTGTAGCGGCTAAAGTCAGCGGATGAGCTGTAGGATAGCTGTTCATCATGTGACGCTATTGGTTTTATTTTTTTATTTGCACCACGCGCTAGAACTTTTTTTTTTTTGAAAGGAACTGATTCATAGATCAGGAAGCACCGTACAAATTACATACAGGTCCAAAAGCAGAAAGAAAATACATAGAGGACCCCGAAACTTGCACAGCACACCCCGGGCTGCCTGGAGAAAACGCAATCAGCTCCACCACCATCTTGCCCCAAGCACCTAGCCGCTGCCGGCGACGCCGTACCACCGCCCGCGAGGAAGAAGGCACCACCACTTTGGAGAAGGCCGCAAACGCCACCCGCCGCAAGCACCGGGATCTATCGTCGCTGAAAGAGCACGGCCACCGCACCGTCTTCCCGCTCCCGCCCGACTTCCAGCCGCCACCGCAGCGCCAAGGTCCACCACCAACAACACCCACCTCCGCACGCCCGCTCCCCTCGCCTCCACGGCCGGCCGGAGCAGAACGCACAGAGAAGAAGGCCACCTGCAAACCAAACAACAAAACGAGCAGACGACCACCAACCGCTCCACCCCTCGCCGCCACGGCCGGCCGGAGGAGCTCAGAAGAAGGACCACGCCCGACAGACAAACTCCACTTCCTCCCCGGCGAACGCCGGAACGGAGAAGGAGGGGGAGGACAGAACCCGACGCCGGCACCATCGCCTCCGTCCGCAACGGCACCGCCCGGAACACACCCCTAATATACACCCTAACTACACCCGCACGGGAACCGGAGCTCCCCCCCGCCTCCCGGTGCCGAAACGGCGGCCGGAGGCGGAGGGGAGCAGCGAAGTCGCCGGCGAGAGCTGGAAGGACCTAGATCGCCTCGGTGTCGCCTCTCTCCCCTGTAGCAGAGGGACACGTGAGCGGCCACGCGCTAGAACTTGTTTATGATAACTTGTGTTTCGTCACTACGCTTTAGATGTATGGCGTGCTTACCGCATAAGAGCAATTGTAGGAGATACCGGATAATGTCGTACCGAAAAACTGATATCCAGTTCAACCCAACCGTAAACGGTTTATGGTACGAAATTTCCCCCAACATAATAGATACGGGAAACACCACCGTAAAACCTTATCCATCCTTTTTCTATTTTCTTTTTTCCTTTCCTATTCATCTTCCTCCTCCTCCTCCCGCCTCCTTCCTCCTCCCGTCTCATTCCGCGCCTGCTCCCACTGGCTGCTGGCAACGCCCGCTCGTGCGCATAAGAGCAATTGTAGGAGATACCGGATAATGTCGTACCGAAAAACTGATATCCAGTTCAACCCAACCGTAAACGGTTTATGGTACGAAATTTCCCCCAACATAATAGATACGGGAAACACCACCGTAAAACCTTATCCATCCTTTTTCTATTTTCTTTTTTCCTTTCCTATTCATCTTCCTCCTCCTCCTCCCGCCTCCTTCCTCCTCCCGTCTCATTCCGCGCCTGCTCCCACTGGCTGCTGGCAACGCCCGCTCGTGCCCGATCGTGCCCTTGGCCGCGCCCGCACGAGCCTGCATCTGAGGCTCACGCCCGGTGGCGCCCGGCTAGCATTTGTTGGCTGTGGCCGATGAACAAAGAAGCATAGAGAGGGAGTGATAGATGCAAAGGTGTCTGATCTTTCGATGAGATGATAACTATCGATTTGGTTTGCGTCGACATTGACGATCTGACTACAAACGCGTGAGGACGCTGCGTCTTGACAATTGCTACACAAACTCCAGGTGGTTTATGACAGTGCCGAAGCACAAACGACCAAACCAACTAAGGTCTAATTCCTGCAAGCAATCGAAGAACAAGTAAGAACTAAAAATTGACAATCTGAATATCGCAATATGATGATTAGAGATAAAAGTAGGGTTTCGATAACGGTCTTAATCTGGTCGATCTGACACAGATGAAGTACGGCGAAGTTGCAGCGACGGCTAACTTTTAACTAAACAAAACCCAAGTCTAAACGGTGCCCTAGGGGCTGTATTTATAGGAGGACAGAGGGGAAAATAATAAAGTGGTATCTTGGATAATTCGTCCAAGGCTTGGTTCGTCATTACGGTGGCTTCAAAGTTCTGAAATATCCATCCGTAGCATCAACACCTCCATCATGTGCACTACTGCTGCCATCTTCATGCGCGTACATACTCCAAAGTTTGTCCCTCTCATCCATACTAGGTCCATTGTTTCTAAGAGAAACAAACACATCTAATTTATGCAGCATCACATTCTCTTGTATATTAGGACTAGCGTGTAGAAACGAAAGTACCTGTTGATTTAGTTCATTGTCCAACAATGTGGTGTGAGCTGTTGAAACGACATAGTTTGATTGTGCCCCAGAAGGTGTCGGTCATTTATTCATTTCTTTTTTAACTCTGTTCAGTTTAGTTACTGCCCACACATTTGTAATAAGGTTGCACACGCCCTTGGGGCGATTGGTATAAGCCGATGTGAGTCTAGGCGCCTATGGCTGGACAATGTACCTGACTCTGTATCGGTGTTGGTGGCCGGTGAGTTAGCCGAGCCTCTTAATTACAAGATCAACGTGTCTGATCAAGTGCTCCTGCCCTAACAATATAAATGGGACATGGTTCCCATCGAACCAATGGTTAGGAACCTAAAAAAGAGCCCAATGGGCCAAATGGAAAACCCATCTTTAGGTTCGATCCAAAATAAACGACCGAGCGGCTCTGCAGCCTCGCCTCGCCGCCTCCCTCGCCACGCGCCGCCCGGCCGCCTCGACGCCCTCCTACCTCCAGCCGCTCCGTTTCCTCTCCTGCACCGGCGGACCATCGCGCCGCAGCCTCGTCGACTTCCACCACCGGCCGGACGGAGAAGGTATGGCCCCCCTCGTCCCCCTACTCTCCCTCCTCATCTCCATCCTTCTCCCGCTTGATTTTGGTAGCACTCGGCCGGACGGAGATTGGCGTCGGGGGAGACCTTGATTTTGGTAGCACGCGTGGGGTTTGGACGACGGACGGGAGAGTCGCTTCGATGCAGCAGCGTCGCTTCGATGCCTACAGAACCGTGTGTCACCACCGTTGTCGGGCCGTTCGCGTCCCTGGCTCACTCTCACTGATATGCAGGAGTTAAACTGTTGCCTGCCGTGTTCCAGACAGGTCCTCATTGTAGTAGCTCTTCTTGCACAGCATTCCTGATCATACCAGATCAGAGCTTAGATCCATCACATATCATACCAATCTCACGCAAGGATCAGAGTTAATTGGCGAAACAGGGCAGGCACGGGATTTTGGCAGTATCAGGGATTATTGCGAATAGTTAAAAGAGATACATTGATGTCGCATGCATAGTTTTCGTTGAACATGCTATAATTTAAAATAACAGTTCCGTTCAAGGGACTGCTTTTCTCTTAGAAAATGATTGCCTATTTGCCACTATATTTCAGTTCATGAGTTTATTTAATATTTCAGTTTTATGCACTACACTTGTTTGTTGAAAAGTGTGCTTATCTACACCCCTTATATGTTGTGCAGGTTTGAAATGAAGAAGGTGCAGAATTAGTTTCGAGATACATGCAAGGAAGATGAACCCGGGATGTCGGCAGTTCAGAAATGAGAATGAGAATCGAGGCCGACGGCGATATCAAGACCCAACTCCTCGTGCGGTAAGCTCTCTCAACTCGCAAGCGTCCGTCGTTCCACGGAAAGCGACAGAGGCGCTACAATTCACACGGGTTCGGTTGTGTTCGCAGCGATGACGCGCCGAAGCTGCTAGCCGCCTTGGAGGAGATGAAGGACGGGCTCGACCTCGTCCGGACCAAAGTCGACTCCCTCACCCGGAAGGTAATACCCGCCTTTTCCCCTCCCATATTGTCACCGCCGGAATTTTGGGGGGCGAAGAGCGAATGGAACCTCCAGTTTGCTTCCCGGTTGGCATGGCTGGTAATTGTTCTCATTTTTTGTATGTGGTGGATTGTATGTAGGTGCAGAAGAACCAGCTGCCGACGGGTGATGGGATCGGGTACCTGGAGGCGAAGCACCACCTGCTGCTGAGCTACTTCCAGGACCTCGTGTACTACCTGCTCCGCAAGGCCAAGGGGCTTTCCGTGGACAGACACCCCGTCGTGCGCAGCCTTGTCGAGATCAGGCTCTTTCTCGAGAAGGTGTGTGCTTCTGCGCTCCGGTGTTGATTGTTCGGCTGCCAATCTCCGTTTATCTGGTGGTCAGATAACTGATGGTGTTTTGTTGAATTCTGTGATGTAGATTCGCCCGATAGACAAGAAGATGGAGTACCAGATCCAGAAGCTCACCAATGCTGCGGATAACGCTGCTGCCTCGGATAAGGTGCCGGATGCCGAGGTGAACGGTAAGGTCGAGCAACAGGGTGATGAAGACCTGTTGAGGTATCGACCGAACCCGGATATGATGGATACCAAACTTGCTCCTGATGGACAGGTAATTTTTTATCACAAACGTATACTTTTTAGTGGCTGTTATGTCCCCTAAGGTGATAATGTGAACACATAGATAAGACTACCTTGAATTATTTATGTTCATCCATTTATCTGCATTTAGTTTAGTAGCTACTTTAGGGCAAACATGAATTGATAGATCTTTCTTGATTTTCATTGCATGAAATCTACCCATCCTCTGCATTGAGTTTTGTCTAATATTGTTGTCGCTTGGAGTTGAAATGAGAAGTGAACTCTAATCCAGAATTTGGTAGAGGTTGTTATTAGGGATTACTTGTAACATGATGGTTTATGCGTCTTGTTCTATGTCAATACTATCATCACTTATACTTTTGCTTCGGGGGACACTGCTGAAAGTGTTGATTAAATACTGCCTTATTATTGCAAAAGGTAGGAGTCGCTGGACTATACTTCTTAGTGCACTATCCCCCTCTTCGTGTTTTGTATCAGTAATGGTCATTGTATGATTAGTTTCTCATGTTCAGTTTGTACAAATTCATTTTGTCTGATGTTGAACTGCTTGACTTTCAGGGTAATGATGGCATCTACCGTCCTCCAAAAATTCAGCCGGTTAGTATGGATGATAAGCGTAGTAAAGAAGATTCAAGGAGAGAAAAGGCATTAGCACGTATGGCTTCTTCAGCACTTTCTGGGATCTCGCGGGCCCAACACGAAGTTGCCGGCCGTGTAGACCGCCTGCAGGCCATCAGGGCGCGTCACATACTCCCGGAACCTGAGCGGCGACCCCTGGTTCCGGCGGGGCAGGACGGCCACGCCGCACACGCCCCGCCGCGGCTCCGCCGTCTGGATCACGAAGTAGCCGTGCGCGTCCGTGGTGCCCCACTTTGACAGGGCCCAGTTCCCTCGCCGGTACCGCAGCAGCGCCGCCGCGTCTGCACGCACAGAAAGAAGAGAAAACGTTCAGTGTCACGGTTGCGTCAGTGCGTGGCTAGAGTGTGGCTTGTCGTCGTGGCTCGCGCGTACGGGGGAGGGGCGCGACGTTCTTGGAGCGGATGTAGCCGGCGTAGTGGCAGTTCTTGCACCAGACGGCGCCGATGGCCGTGCCCCGTGAACGGAGCTGGTTGATGCCCATGGTGATGTAGCCCGACCTACGACCATCAAAATGTCAAGCACTCCAATACATCACAAGTCATCATGGACATCAAAGGTGAACCCATTCCTCTACTTGGGCTCAATTCCTACCGTTTTGGATGGTATGCTACGACATGCTTCGTCCCTTGATGATGCTAGGTTTACCACGACAAGTACGGATGTCAAGGGAGATGCCGAGGAAGCCCAAGACTCAAGATCATCCAAGGCGCACGCATGGAAGAGGAGGAGAAAGCGCAAGACGAAGGAGAAGAAGCGGAGAAGACTGGCCAGCCGGCCTCCTAGCCGGCCTAGGCCGGTCCCAGGGCCGGGCTGCCTCTAGACCCGGCCGGCCTAGGCCGGCTGCAGGGCCGGACCACCGTCTGCACCAGCCGGCCTCCGGGCCGGCCTACGCCGGGCCCCAGGCCGGTCTCCCCGACCCCGCGTGCCCTGTACCCGTTTTGTACTAAGACTATAAATACATCTGCTCCTAGATCTAGGGTTAGACTATGTTTTGAGATTAGAGTAGAGCTGTGCTCCTTCACCTCAAGATGGTCTCCTTCCTCCCCTTGTGGGGATGGTTCCTAGCTCCCCTTGTGGAGAAGATCCCTCTTGTGGATTCAAGACCTATACTTGTAGTTTGACTACCTGCCAATCTTTCATCCTCGGGTGACTTTATTGGATCGGTTTGGTTGACCGTTGGAGAAACAACCATCCAAGACCCCTTCTTGTATCTACTTGCCGATCTCTCACCCTCGTGTGGATTCTATTGGGCCGGTTGGACCGACCGGTAAGGGAAACGGTTCTTGTATCGTGTTTGACTTCGTGTATTCTTGGTGTTCTTTGTGTTTCTCTGTGTTCTTGCGTGTGTTCGTCCACCTCCGCCGTCAATCCGTGAAGATCGGAACCCAACCTACATCATATGGTATCAGAGCAAAGGTTGCCACGGATTTGACTTTGTTTCTCCCACAAATCCCCCAAATTTTTCTTTAATTTTGAGAAATTCGAAAATTTTCACCAAAAATAGCCCCAAATTGCTTTTGGATCGATCTGTGAATCTTGTGCGTTTTTGCAAGTTTTGATCCATAGATCTATTGCTCAACTAGTTGATCTTGCTTGCGTTCCCATGGCCAAATTCCATTGATTTCCTCTTCGATTTAAGGTTTTCGGGCCGTTTTTTTCCGCCAAAATCGCGGATTTTTGAGGGTCAACTTCACGTGGGTCAACCGGCCTCCAAGCCGGCCTCAAACCGGCCTAGGCCGGACCACAACCCGACCCCGCCGGCCTCACAGCCGGCCAGGGCCGGCCCCAGGGCCGACCTCCCCGAAACTGCAAATTTCAGATTTTTGTTTTGGTCATATCTTTTGATTCCGGACTCCATTTTTTGTGTTCTTTGTCTCGTTTCGAAGCTACGATCAAGGCCTACATCACCATTGCAGTTGCTCCATCATCCACCACCACCAAAATTCGTGGGCAAGCACGAATCTTCTACATCAACGGGTGAAGATCATCGACGAAAGGTATAAACATCACGAATCTTTTCCCCTTGCCATTCCTTTGATAGCCATCCTACCCTTGTGTTTATCTTGTCCTATTGAGGCTAGCTCTTGATGATTGCTTGGGCTTTGCACATTTACACCATGTAGTTTCCGAGCAAACGTTGTGTGCGCTAGTTGATATATCTTGTTGTTGACATCAAAAATTGGGTGAGCAAAAAGCAAAAAGAGAAAAGAAGCAAAAAGAGCAAGAAAGAAAGAAAGAGAAAGAAACACCACTTGCCATATCTCTTATAGGAAGCACGCAAAGCTCGATGAACATCTTGTAGGTGGTACATTTTGTGCAAATCTTGTAGCCCACCAATAAATTGCAATCGAGCTAGTGGCTCTCCTTGTACTTGTGCAACACGAGCTTATAGTCTGCGCTAGGATCATTTGTTTCTTTAGCTCACTTCTTGGTTGCATGAGTCCCATTTATCTATCCGAGCGTGTGTTTCTTGAGCTACATTCCTATCTTTTGAGATTGACTTGTTTTGCTTTGTGATCATCGTGGTTCTCTACTTGCCTTTACAATATCTTGGTTTCCGGTTGGTCCAATTTGCTTTCCACATACCATACCTTCCTATCCACTTTTAAGCCGTGTGTGTTTTGGAGTTTGCTTTGGATACTTGAACACAAGTACTTTACTTTGTGATCGTTCCCTTTGGTTGTCCACGGCGTCCAATACTATCTACAAAGGTGAGAGGTTGTACTCTAGTTTCCTTCCACTCCACATATACATTTGTCTTGTGAGTTGACATGTCTAGGGAGAGCGAATGCAACTATGGAGGCCAAGATGATAACGAGTACTCGATGAGTCACATGGACTATGATGCCTCAAGCTTTGAGGACATGGGGTACTACTATGACTACACCGACAATGACCCCCATGACATGATGGATCATCGTGAAGACTTCCGCTACCACTACTCCGACTCCGAGTACACGAGCGTCCACGACATGGAGCGGTACCACGACTTCGAGCAACCTTCATCATATTGTATCGACTCCAAGTACACACGAATCGATGCCATGGAGCGGTACCACGACTACGACCACACAAGCTCCAACGACAATGAGGCGCAAATTCCCTCACATGCCTCAACATATGGTACCGACTTCGACTACAACGACATGGTGGAGTGCCACTACTATGACTACAACTCCGATGACATGGTGGAGAACGTCTACGACTACTACTCTTGTAGCATGTGCGGCGACTTCGACAACATGCAAGAGGAGAGGACTCCCATTACCACCATGTTCAAGAGCGGCACCACCAAGCGTCATGGCACAACCTATTATGGTTCAAGCGCAAGATGGAGCACCAACAAGGCCACCATGCTTTCATCCTATGGAGCTCCAACAACCTCAAGAAGGTGCCATGAGAAGGACATCGCCAAGAGTGCCAATCTTCGACATTCTCCATCTACTTCAAGAACGCGCCATGACAAGGACATCGCCAAGAGCGCCAAGCTTCGACATTCCACATCAACTTCAAGACGGCGCCCCAAGAAGTGCATCGACAAGGCCAAGCCAAGTCAAGGCCCATCTAGCTCATCAAGGCGCCACAAGAAAGATGCCACGGTGGACCACAACATGTCCAAGCTTCAAGACAACATCGACACAGTTGCCAAGCTTCAGCACATGTCACCAAGCTCTAGTGGAAGCTCCAAGAAAAGGTCACCAAGGCAACAAGGTCGCCGACGTCAACATGAGGAGAAGCATCCAAATGACTTTCGGCGACACCCCTCCACTCAAGAGCGTCAAAGTCGACATGAAAAGAAGACGGCGACAAAGGCGCATCCTATGGTGCCCCCTCGTGCTACCACTTCAAGTGCGCCAACAAGAGCTCCAACTTCTATCTTTGGCGAGTTACCAAAGCTTGATTCTTGTTTTGATGAGATCATGGCCGACATCGACAAATTCTTTGAGCAAAGCCTACGTCGACGCCGAAAGAAACATGGTCACAAACGTGAGGCCGTAACTCCATTGGCGCCCTTCTCAAGCACTTCTCTTCACATGATACTTACACCAAGTGCCACCACCACAATGGCCCCCATATGGCAAGATGAAGACCTCATATGCGACAATTGCCAAGGCCAAGACCATGACCCACGAGAATGTCCCAATCTCTTGTGCCCAATATGCAATGGAAGAGGTCACATGATGTGGGAGTGCACAAATGGAGACCAAGATGGTGAGAAGACGATCGAGCATGGGATTTTTCCTTCGACCACGGAGGCGAGCATGGATGATGCTATCACTTTGGTTGATGCACCAAGTGAAGTTGCCGAGCATGGGATTTTCCCTTCGGCAAAGGAGTCGAATGATGATGCCTACACTATGGCATTGACCCTTGGAGGCGAGTTGGTTGAGAAGGTTGAGCATGGGAGTTTCCCTTCAACCTTGGAGGCATTTGGAGTTGAGAACATTGGGCCTACCCTCATGTGTTTGAGTTATGATATGGTACTGATGCATGTAAAATGCATACATGAACTTTACATTTTATTACTTGATATTCCAACTTATTTGCATCATATATGGGTTATATTTATGTTTTATAATGATTTTTGGGGATAATTCACAGTTTCCCCATTTATTTGGAATTAACCCTGCACTGGCAGAAAACCCTATTTTCTATATTTTTATGTTTCAGGGACCAAAACGACGTCCAAATGACCTAATATTTTACGGGCGTCAGTTTTTGGAAGGAACGAAGCGTAGGAGCGAAGGAAGCGAACAAACGGAGATCCGAGGGCCAAAAGAGGTGGGCCCACGCGGCCAGATTCCTTGGCCGCGTGGGACCCCCCATCTTGGGCCTCGTGGCTCCGATGCCGTCCGTTTTCGTCTCCGTGGCTTCGTCTTGACCTAAAACCGACTATAAAAATAGTCCCCCGAGGAGTTTCGCAGGGAGACGGCGGAGAAACACAAAATCACGAAACAGGAGACAGAAGGCTGCCGCCGAAGAAGATCGGAGGGGGGAAACGCCGCCGGAATCACCTCCGGAAGGCTCCTCCATCCCTCCTCCGGAGTCTCCATCAACACCACCGTCAAGACCAGCACCATCTCCATCACCATCTTCGTGATCCACTTCATCCCCCTCATAGTTTGAGATTGTTGAACCCTAGCTATTGTCTAAGTACTATTCTACATGTTTGTAAATTGCTACTTGTCATTGTTTTGTGGGGAGATTATATTCTCAGATTGTGTTGTATCACTTATGCCATTGAATCATATCATGTCTTCGCGTTGTGAGTAGTTCTCTCATGTTCCTGGGGGCATAGGATGGATTGGCAATGATTTATTTATGACATGTGTTGGTATTTTGTCTAGTTTTTATCTTTTATGTAATTCTATGATGGTGTTGTGCGAACGTCGACTGCATATCACTTCACCTATATGGGCTCATAGGAGAACACCGTAGTGTAATGGAGTGAGTGAGACTTGGGAGGACATGTAAACCTGAGACCGACTCATGAAGTTGTATTATGAGGGTATTAGTATCGGGGACCTTAGAGTTTAAGGCTATGGTGGGACTTTATGTCTTAATAATTCTTGTGCAGTCATTTACTTGGCCACAAGATCCATCATAAGGGGTTTAGTTTATTTATTTAGCTATACCTAATAATGGCTCCGTCCAAAGAAGATTAAAACTTGACAAAATGTTTACCTTGTTGTTCTAGAAATATTTATGCCATGAAGTCTAGGTAGCCCTTGGGAACGTTCTCCACTTATAAGAAACACACACTTGAGCTTGTCCTCTTGCTGCATAGAGAATTGGGCTTTCTCTCTTTGAGAGCTTTCACTTGTCATATTTTATTTCAGCTTTTTACTTTATTGCAAACTCTACGCCAAAAACCCAAAAACACTTGCATCATTTAATCATTTTAGTTTGTCTAGTGCATAGATAATAAGAGAAGTGACACTCTTATTTGAGAGGATAAATACTTATACCTTCTACTCCTCGTGGGATCGATACTATACTCACACATTGAAGATTTCAACGATCCCCTATACTTGTGGGTATCAGGTACCAATCCCATGTGAGCATGAGAGCCACTTAGCCCACTTGAGTGAGAGTGAGAGTGAGAGTGAGTTGAGTGCCTCCACCATATGTGAGTTTGAGTGCTTTCACTTTGAGGGAATGAGTGATACACCACTTGAGTTGAGAGAGGTAGTTGATAGGTCTTGTGAGGCCATTTCAATTTCTAACAACTTACCACCTGTCGTGTCTCGTTGCACGGACACCGGGAGTATAGGATACCCCCTTTTAGGTTCGGCACGGGGCGCGAAGGAGGCTGAGAATCGTCTTCTTGGGCGGAGTCTAGATTAAGCTCTCCTTTCCACGATCAAAGCATGCAACCAAAGGGACACAAGGAGCTACCCAGGTTCAGGCCGCCCGGAGGCTAAAAGCCCTACTCCTGCATGTCTGGATTGATGAGTTCTTCATAGTGTGGTGTACAATGGAACCTCCCGGGAAGGGTACCCGGAAGGGTTTTGGCCCGAGGTAGAAGAAGGACAGATCCTGACCCGGAGGAGATCACCTTCCTCTCTACCTCTGCAGCCCTAGTCTAGTCTTGCTCTGGTTCTAGCTTCGTCCTTGCTCTATCTTGTGCTTGTTCTCCTCCCTCCCTATCGTGCCTTGGTCCTCCTTTTATAGGCTAAAGGGTTGCCACATGGTCACGTGAGGGGCATGAGGGTCCTTCGGGGCGAAGGACCCTCCTCATCTAGTTTAGGGGAGACGTGGCCTCTCCTCAGCCTAGCGTCTCCCTTGGGTTAGGTGGGAGCGTCCGCCTTGGGGTGGACAGGAGCTGACACCACCACGGGGCGTGTGATACGTCTCCAACGTATCTATAATTTCTGCTGTTCCATGCTTATATTATACCATTTGCTACATGTTTTATATACACTTCGTATCACTTTTATGCATTTTCTGGGACTAACCTATTAACAAGATGCCACAGTGCCAGTTCCCTGTTTTCTGCTGTTTTTGGGTTCAGAAAGTTACTTCTGGAAATATTCTCGGAATTGCACGAAACAAAAGGCCAGGTCCCTATTTTTCCAGCACCATCACGGAGTCCGAAGGAGAGACGAAGATGTGCCAGGAGGTGGCCAAACCACACCTAGGCGCGGCTGGGCCCACAGCCGCGCCTGCAGGTGGTTTGGGCCCCTCGGGGGTCCGCCGACATCGCCCCTTCGCCTATTTATTCCCCGAGACGCGAAAACCCTAGAACACCGAGCCATTCATCCAGAACATATTCGCTGCCGCCGCCGTCGTCAACCCTAACTCGGGGGGTTCCTAAAGCTCTTCCCGGCACCCTGCCGGAGAGGGGAATCATCACCGGAGGGCTCTACATCGCCATGCCCGCCTCCGGAGTGATGCGTGAGTAGTTCATCCTTGGACTATGGGTCCATAGCAGTAGCTAGATGGTTGTCTTCTCCACTTGTGCCATCATGTTTAGATCTTGTTAGCTGCATATCATGATCAAGATCATCTTATTGTAATGCTACATGTTGTGTTTGCTGGGATCTGACTTATATTGATACCTATGTGGAGCTGAATATTATATTATCATGTATATGTCATTTGTGATCTTGCATGCTCTCCGTTACTTGTCGAAGCCTTGGCCACGTGAATACTTGTAACTCCAAGAGGGGGTATTTATGCATGATAGTTGGGTTCAACCTCTATTTAACCTGGGATAGTGACAGCAAGTTCTAAGGTTGTAGATGTGTTGTTGCCACTAGGGGTAAAACAGCAATGCTTTATTCAAGGATGAATGTATTGTTTACATTACGCACATTACTTAATGCAATTGTCTGTTGCTTGCAACTTAATACTGGAAGGGGTACGGATGTTAACCGGAAAGTGGACTATTTAGGCATAGATGCATGTTGGATAGCGGTCTATGTACTTTGTCGTAATGCCCAAATGAATCTCATAGTAGACACCACAACTCACACATGCATGTTATATGCACTTATCAATTGATAATTGCCCAGCTGTAATTTGTTTACCCAGCATGTTAGTTATCTTATTGGAGAGACACCACTAGTGAACTGTGGACCCCGGTCCATTCTTTTACATCTGAAATACAATCTACTGCAATCATTGTTCTCTACTGTTTTATGCAAACAAACATCATCTTCCATTCGATACGTTTAACCCTTTGTTTTCAGCAAGCCGGTGAGATTGACAACCTCACTGTTAAGTTGGGGCAAAGTAGTTTGATTGTGTTGTGCAGGTTCCACGTTGGCACCGGAATCCCTGGTGTTGCGCCGCACTACACTCCTCCACCAACACCTTCGAAGCAAACCTCGTTTTCCTACTGGTCCGATTAAACCTTGGTTTCATACTGAGGGAAAACTTACTGCTGCACTCATCATACCTTCCTCTTGGGGTTCCCAACTGACGTGTGACGTACACGCATTGTTTCTGGCACTATTAACCTAGAGCCACCAGCGTGCCTCCCACCCGCGCTGCCTTCGCCTTGCTTCCCAAGTCTTCCGCGGTGAGGTGGAGTGCTTATCCACAGGAGCGTAGGAAGTACCCGGGAGGGAGCCTGGCCTCCTGCCAGGAACTCGGGCTCTCGGGTCCTTCCTGGCCTTCTTGCTTGATTCGGGGACCCGGAAGGTCCCCAGGACCGGAGCCCTTAGTCGATGCAGGCCATGCGTGTCTTGACGGTGAACCCGCCAGCTTGGCTTGAGTCTTGGTCTTGTCCATCTTCAACTTGGGCCCACATGGGGTGGACCCACTTTGGCAGTACTAGGGGAACCCCATGTTCCACTGTTGCGACAGTAGTCCCCGGGCATGGTCCCGGTGGCTCTTACTCCAGCTGCCGGGGCCATGGCCTAAAGATATGTCAAAGTGGGTCCCGGGTACCTGGTCTTCTCAGCTCCATTGGGGACCCGCCGAGGCGAGGTAGAGACGAGCCCCCGGGTCCTGTTGACTGAACCACGGCAAACGTTGCGATTCATACGGACCCCTTGCTTATCCTGGAATCCAACGGGCGAAACGCGCAGAAATCGGCACGCCCCTCGATCCCCACGTCCGTCGGAGTAATGGGGCCGCGACGTGACGCGTGGGATGCCTTATAAGCCACGACTGGCTTCCACTGTAGCCGTTACCTCTCCATATTCGCCGAAATCCCCAAATCGCCGCCCATGAGACTCCTTCTCCCCGGCTTCGCCAATCGCCGCCTCCTCCTTTGGCCGCCGCCGTTCCTTGTTCTTGCCCCCAGCCCATGCCGCCTAAGCGAGATAGGACGGGAGTGAGGAAGATGTCGCAATCTGCCGCCGAGAAGATGGCGATGGAGGCTTCCCTGGCCGAAGCGCCGCCCCGATGAGGGTGACTCAGGCCCTCTTTTCCCCAGTGAGTATGCGTCAGAGAAAGCCATCCAACGCGTCCGCCAATCCCTGGCCGCGAGCTTCCGCGGTACTGAGGAGTGGTGGTGCGCCCTGGGAGCGGTCCTCAACGAGAAGGGGAGGTGATTACTTTCCATGATTTCTCCGTCGTCGGCCTTCTTCCTCCGTTCTCCGAGTTCTTCGCAGCAATCTGGAGGCTTACGGATTGCATATGCTGCACTTGCACCCCAATGCCGTGATGATGCTTGCTACTTTTGCCTATGCCTGCGAGGCATTTGCGGGTGTCATGCCCTCGGTGGCCCTGTTCCGCCATTTCTTCGTTCCACGCCTGGGGAAGTCCAAGTGGATCGCTGGCGGTGTCTCTTTCTGCCTCCGGAGAGATGCGGCGCACCAGTACCCGGAAACATTCACCAAGGCCTCGGTTGGAGAATGGAGGCACAACTGGTATTTTGTCGAAGCTGACGGGACCAATCCCCATCTGATGACTCCATATTATCCAGCGGAGCGACTGGCACACTCGAAGGAGAGAAGCTCTCAAGGGGAAGCACTGGCTCCAGTCATCAACAGGTTGGCTGCGCTCCGCGCAAGGGGAGTGACGGGTGCCATGATCCTGGCAGACTTTCTTCACAGGGGGATTGCCCCTCTGCAGTTCCGGAGCCGCCCGCTCTGGGAACTCAATCAGGTGGGCAGCAGCCTTCCACGATCTAGATTCACTTGACAGAGACCACCTGGGCTCTGTCCATGGGCTACATATTGCCATGGGTACCCTTCGAGTTCCAGGACGAGACCTTGCCGCTGTTCGAAGATCCGGCCGCCGACGGTATCCGATCTTCGATGCCAGAGTGCAATGAGTACGGGGTGGCGGGTACTACCAAGATCGAGCCCCCCCGCACCCAAAACACGCAGTCTTCAAGGAGGTAGGCCAAGGGAGCAAGGCCTTGCCCACGGGGACGTTTCCCCTGAAGAACCTGGGACTTCGGATGACGAAGGCGACGAAGTGACTCCTCCGGGTATCTTGCGGCGCGGCCCCGGCGCTCCTTCCGGGGCGGCGACAAACCCGCCGGTGACGAACTCCCAGAGCAGCCTGTGCCGCCGAGCTCGCCGTCGTTGCAGGAGTCCGATCAGGCGTCGGAGGCCATCCCTCCTCCCCTTGCTGACATGGAGGTAGGGAGAGAGCCTGTCCTTGCCGGACCTCTTTGACGACTTGGTGCAGAAGAGGTGGAGCTTCTCCGGATCGAAGAGAGCCCGCCGGTAAGTTTTGATGGCATCTTGTCTTTGAAAGCGGAGTTTTTTCTTCTGCCGCCGTCCTGACTTCTGACTTTCATTCTTGCACAGGAGCCCGACCCCGGAGTGGCCAAGCAAGCGACCCCGGAGAGCGAGGACGTCGAAGCGTCGAGCTCCACCGGCACCTCCGACGGAGGCAACTCCGAGCCCCCGAGCCCCCAGTCCGCCCCAAGGACCAGGGGGTGGCTCCGGTCGTCGCAGACGAGGCGGAGGCTGTCGGCGCGAAAGGCCCTGGGGAGAGGCGCGACGTGGATCCCCAGGCGACCCTCGGACCGCGAGGACTCGCAGCAGGCGGGTGCATCCCCGGGGCTCCGCCCCGGGAACGCTGACCCCTGCCCTGAACCCGGGAGAGTCGAGGAAGGCCCCGGGTTCTCCAAGACGTTCTCCAGCGTCTCGGAGTTCTTGTCTTCTGCCCGCGCCGAACTGGCGCGGCTGGTGCCCCCGACCTCCGACAGCGGGGAGCACTCGCAGGCTCGCGAGCTGCGGCTTCCCTCCGGGGAGGAAGCTCGTAGCGCCCGTGAACTGAAGCTGGCGGCGGACGAAGAGCTGCTCTATGCTTGGGAACAGCGAGTGGCCAGCCGCGAGAAAGAGCTGGAGCGACGAGAGGCCGAGCTGGAGATGAGAGCGCCACTATCTTGGCACCATTGAGGAGCTCCAGATCAAGATGGAGCGGGACGAGGACCATCGAACAAGGCCTGGAAAACGTGGTGGCTGGGTCACAGCGAGGTTGAAAATGATCTTCGAGTCAAAAGCAGAGCCGCCTCGTCGCTAAAGCAAGCAGGTCTCTAAGCTCCAGAGCGAGCTCAAGAGCGAGAGGGAGAGAAGCGGGAACGAGCCTACTCGGATTTTCCAAAGAGCCCGGGGCGAGAGAGACAGCTTGTCCGCCCGGGCTGAGGCAATGACGGCCACGATTGAGGCGCAGAAGTAGGCCCTCGAACAGCTGAGAAGTTTAAGCAAGATGCTACGGCCGTCGCGTCGCCATGGAAAGGAAGATCCGGGAACTGGGCGACGCAGTTGACTTCTGGAAGGACAAAGATGCGCACTGTCTGTCCTTCGCAAGAAGGAAACAAAGGAGCTGGCTGATGGGCGTGCGGCAATGGAGGCGTCCAAATCCCAAGCTCAGATTGCGTGGCACCAACATGAGCAGGTATCCAATCAGCTGACGGGAGTGCGGCGGAGCTGGCGGAGGCGAAGGATGCACTTGAGAAAGAGCGACGGCGATTTGCTCAACACCGCCGCGATGATCACAACTTCTTGCTCCAGATGAACCACGGGTCCTTGGACATCGTGCAAGAGTTCACGAATTTGGGAGTGACTTCTCCGCCCGTCCTCATGGCCGATCACTCCACTTCCTTCACCCGCTACCCCGGGTTCTTGAAGTGCGTGGCCTCGCTTATCAAGAGTATCAAGGAGAAGGTCAGCAGAGCCACTCGCCTTGCTGGGGAACAGGCAGTGAGGCAGGTGACGACCCGATTCGTCACAGCGCTTCGCCAGCGACATCCGCAGCTGATACGTCCATTTTGCATCACTATTTTATATCATAATTTACTGCTATTCATCGATATATTTCATATTTAGAAGTGTTACTTATGTTATTTTACCTATTTTGCATGTTTGATGAATAATGGAGAATTGGACACCGGAGTCAGGATTCTGCTGGAAAAAGCACCGTCGAGATGCACTATTTCTGAAGATCAATAAATCGAAGGAGACATATGGAAGTTCCTATTTTACCAGAAGATGGAGGAGGCCAAAAGGGGGAGCTGAGATGGGCCATGGTGGGCCCTCCTCACCCCTTGGCGCGGTGGGGCCCCCTGCCGCGCCGAGGTGGTTTGGGGGCCCTGGCCCACCTCAGCCGTTCCCCCTTCGCGTACTTGACCCCCTCGGAACCCTAACACACGGAGGACGGCCATCGAAATATTCCGCCGCCTCCACGAGGCGGAAAACACCAGAGAGCGAAAAGCTCCCCTGCAGGAAGAAATCTGGGGGAAATTCCCTCCCGGAGGGGGAAATCGTCGCCATCATCACCGTCATCGAGCTGGACTTCATCGGGATCATCATCATCATCTCCACCACCACCATCATCACCCCGCTGCACCCCGTCTCCGCTATAACATCTAGGGCTGAATCTTGTCTATTTCATAGGGGAAACTCTCCCGGTGTTGATTACTCTTGTTATTGATGCTATTGGGTGAAACCATTGGACTAAGGTTTATGTTCAGATTGTTATTCATCATCATATCACCTCTGATCATGTTCCGTATGATGTCTTGTGAGTAGTTCGTTTAGTTCTTGAGGACATGGGAGAAGTCTTGATGTTAGTAGTGAACTATGTTGAGTAATATTTAATGGTTTGATGCTTAAGTTGTGGTGTTATTCTTCTAGTGGTGTCATGTGAACGTCGACTACATGATACTTCACCTTTATGGGCCTAGGGGAATGCATTGTGTATTCGTTTGCCAATTGTGGGGTTGCCGGAGTGACAGAAACCTGAACACCCGTTGGTATATCGATGCATGAGGGATAGCAGGATCTCAAAGTTTAAGGCTGTGGTTAGTTTACTTAATTACTTTCTTGTATTTGCGGATGCTTGCAAGGGGTATAATCACAAGTATGTATTAGTCCTAGGAAGGGCGGTGCATTAGCATAGGTTCACCCACACAACACTTATCAAAACAATGAAGATTAATCAACTATATGAAGCGAAAGCACTTGACAATATCCCGTGTGTCCTCAAGAACGTTTGGTCATTATAAGTACAACAACCGGCTTGTCCTTTGCTGTAGAAAGGATTGGGCCACTCGCTGCAACTATTACTACTGCATTTTATTTACTTGTACTTTATTTATCTGTCATATCAAAAACTCCTAAAAACTTGTCTGTGAGCATTTACAGTGAATCCTTCATCAAAACCGCTTGTCAACACCTTCTGCTCCTCGTTGGGTTCGACACTCTTATTTATCGAAAGTACTACGATACACCCCCTATACTTGTGGGTTATCAAGACTATTTTCTGGCGCCGTTGCCGGGGAGTGTAGCGCTATTGGTAAGTGGAATTGGTAAGGGAAACATTTATTGTACGTGCTGTTTTTATTTTTGCCTGCTGCTATATCTCATTATGGAGGGGTCTTCTCTTGAATTCCTATTTGGGAAAACAACTACCACTGCTAAGGTAGTAGAGGAGGCGTCAGATGAGCAGGTAATACCGTTCAAAATTCCTATGAAAATTGTTGAACGTGTCACAAATAACCGCTATGCAGGAGATGGAACTGTCCATCCTGGAGATCATTTGTTATTTCTGCATGAATTGTGCGAGTTATTTAAGTGTGCAGGTATCTCGATGGGAGAAGTTAAGAAGAAATTATTCTCTCTATCACTGTCTGGTAAAGCTGCACATTGGTATAAACTGCTGAAGAATGGGTATTCTCTTGGATGGGAGGAAATTGTACCTCTCTTTTACTCCAAATTCTATCCTCCAAGTGAGATTCATAAGGATCGGAACCTCATATATAACTTCTGGCCCTATGATGGAGAGAGTATCGCTCAAGCGTGGGGGAGATTGAAGGCATTAATGCTCAAATGTCCCATTCATGAGCTTCCTGGTAATATTGTTATTGATAACTTTTATGCAAGACTCTCCTTTCAAGATAAAACTCTATTGGATACCACTTGTGCTGGATCGTTCACTCGTAATAAAGAAGAGTTTAAGTGGGACCTTCTTGATCGGATTCAGGAGAACACTGAAGGATGGGAGAATGACAAAGGTAGGGAGTCAGGTATAACTATGACTTTGAGTGTGTTAAAAATTTATGGATACTGATGATTATCGCAAAATTAGCACTACTTATGGTCTTGACTCTCAAATTGTTGCAAACTTTTATAAAGCCTTTGCTTCCTATTTCGGTTTGCCGAAGGAGGGTTTTAAAAATTATCATGAACCATATAAAGATGAATCTGTTTCTCATATATCTAAAGGTGTTGAGGTTAATGTTGCTGATCGCATTATTCCAGAACCTTATATTGAAAAAGTTCCTTTTCCTAATAAGATTAAGGAACATACTATCATAACTGGTGTTGTTAGTAAAAGTAATAAGAAAACTACCAAACCTGATGAGCAAATAACTGTTGAACCTGTTGTAGCATTGGTTAAAGATCTTGTCACTGAAAATTTAGAAGATAGACACATTATCTTTTGTGAGGATGCTTCTAATATTGTCTCACATCCTAAAAGTTCTAGGAAGTCTAGTGTTCCTGTGCTTTCTGTTGGATAGGTGATCATTGCTATTATGGTTTATGTGATATTGGTGCAAGTTCTAGTGCTATTCCTTATGAGCTTTACAGGGAAATTATGCACGAAATTGCTCCTTGTAAACTTGAAGAGATTGATGTGGTTATTCAGCTTGCTAATAGGGAAACTATCTCTCCAATTGGTATCATTAGAGATGTCGAAGTCCTTTGTGGTAAGACTAAATACCCTGCTGATTTTCTTGTACTTGGGTCGGCTGCCAATGATAGTTGTCCTATTATTTTTGGTAGACCTTTTCTGAATACTTGTGGTGCTGTTATAGATTGTAAGAAAGAGAAAATCTTTACTAAATTTGCTGGTGAATCTTATGAATTCAATTTCTCTAAATTTGCTAAAGCACCTTATGAAACTGAATTGCCTAGTGAGGATTTTGAAATTGCTCAACTTGCATCTATTGTTCTTGCTCCTAACAATGCTTTGCAGCAACATATGGAGAATCATGAAAGTGAGAACTTCAGGGAAGAAAGGAATGAGCTTGATGAAGTATTCCTTCGTCAACCTATGCTCAAACACAATTTACCTGTGGAAGATTTGGGTACCACAATGCCACCCAAGGAGGATCCTGTTTTTGATTTGAAACCTCTGCCTGATAATCTTAAATATGCTTATATTGATGATAAGAAAATATATCCTGTTATTATCAGCTCTAAACTTTCAGGTACAGAGGAGGAAAGGTTATTGGGAGTGTTGAGGAAACACCGCGGAGCTATGGGATATACTCTTGATGACCTGAAGGGAATTTCTCCTACTATATGTCAGCACGCCATCAACATGGAACCTGATGCAAAGCCTGTTGTTGAGCATCAGCGTCGTTTAATACCCAAGATGAAAGAAGTGGTAAGAAATGAGGTATTAAAACTTCTTGAAGCTGGTATTATTTATCCTATTGCTGATAGTAGATGGGTAAGTCCTGTGCATTGTTCCTAAGAAAGGAGGAATTACCGTTGTTCCTAATGAAAATGATGAACTAATTCCTCAAAGAGTAGTAGTTGGTTATAGGATGTGCATTGATTTTAGAAAGGTTAACAAAGTAACTAAGAAAGATCATTATCCTTTGCCTTTTATTGATCAAATGCTTGAGAGGTTGTCCAAGAAAACTCACTTTTGTTTCCTTGATGGGTATTCTGGGTTTTCTCAAATTGCTGTGAGAGCGCAAGATCAAGAGAAAACTACTTTTACTTGTCCTTATGGAACTTATGCTTATAGACGTATGCCTTTTGGTTTATGTAATGCTCCTGCTACTTTTCAAAGATGCATGTCTGCTATTTTTCATGGCTTTTGTGAGGAAATTGTGGAAGTCTTCATGGACGATTTCTCCGTCTATGGAACTTCCTTTGATAATTGTTTGCACAACCTTGACAAAGTTTTGCAGAGATGTGAAGAAACTAGCCTTGTTCTTAATTGGGAGAAATGCCACTTTATGGTTAATGAAGGAATTGTTCTTGGACACAAAATTTCTGAAAGAGGTATTGAAGTTGATCGAGCTAAAGTGGAGGCAATTGAAAAGATGCCTTGTCCCAAAGATGTTAAAGGTATTCGTAGTATTCTTGGTCATGCTGGTTTTTATAGGAGGTTTATTAAAGATTTCTCTAAAATTTCCAAGCCTCTTACTAATCTTCTTCAAAAAGATGTACCTTTGTTTTTGATGATGATTGTAAGGAAGCTTTTGAAACTTTGAAAAAGGCTTTAATCACCGCTCCTGTAGTTGAACCACCTGATTGGAATTTACCTTTTGAAATTATGTGTGATGCTAGTGATTATGCTGTAGGCGCTGTTCTTGGGCAGCGAGTAGATAAAAAGTTAAATGTTATTCATTATGCTAGTAAAACTCTTGATTCTGCTCAAAAGAATTATGCCACTACTGAAAAAGAATTTCTAGCTGTAGTTTTTGCTTGTGACAAATTTCGACCCTACATAGTTGATTCGAAAGTCACTATTCATACTGATCATGCTGCAATTAGATACCTTATGGAAAAGAAAGATGCTAAGCCAAGGCTTATTAGATGGGTACTTCTTTTGCAAGAATTTGATTTGCATATCATAGATAGAAAAGGTGCTGAAAATCCTGTTGCTGATAATTTGTCTAGATTGGAAAGCATTCCTTATGATCCTATTCCTGTTAATGATAGCTTTCCAAATGAACAATTGGCTGCAATAAGTGTAAGTTCGCGAGATAGTCCTTGGTATGCTGATTATGCTAACTTTATTGTTTCCAAGTACTTGCCTCCAACCTTTTCAGCTCAGCAAAGAAGGAAATTCTTTTATGACTTGCGGCATTACTTTTGGGATGACCCACACTTATATAAAGAAGGAGTCGATGGTATTATGCGAAGATGTGTTCCTGAATATGAACAACAGGAAATACTGAGGAAATGCCATGGAAGTGCTTATGGAGGGCATCACGCTGGAGATAGAACTGCGCAGAAAGTTCTACAATCAGGTTTTTATTGGCCTACCCTCTTTAAGGATGCAAGAAAGTTTATTTTATCTTGTGATGAATGTCAAAGGGTTGGTAATATCTCTAGACGCAATGAAATGCCTATGAGTTATTCTCTTGTTATTGAACCATTTGATTGTTGGGGATTCGACTTCATGGGTCCTTTTCCTTCTTCACAAGGTAATACTCATATACTTGTTGCTGTTGATTATGTCACTAAATGGGTAGAAGCTATACCTACTAAAAGTGCTGATGGTGAGACCTCTTTAAAAATGCTTCAAGATGTCATTTTTCCTAGGTTTGGTGTACCTAGATATCTTATGACTGATGGAGGTTCTCATTTTATCCATGGTGGTTTTAGAAAGACTCTTGCTAAATATGGTGTTAATCATAGAATTGCTTCAGCCTATCATCCTCAAACTAGTGGACAAGTAGAATTGTCAAATAGGGAGATTAAATCTATCTTGCAAAAGACTGTTAATAAATCTAGAAAAAATTGGGCTAGTAAGTTAAATGATGCTTTATGGGCTTATAGAACTGCTTATAAGAACCCCATGGGCATGTCTCCTTATAAAATGGTTTATGGTAAAGCTTGTCACTTGCCTTTAGAATTAGAACACAAAGCTTATTGGGCAGTGAGAGAACTTAATAGAGATTTTAAACTTGCCGGTGAGAAAAGGTTGTTGCACTTAAGTTCTTTAGATGAATGGAGAAGTGAGGCTTATGAAAATGCTAGACTCTTTAAAGAAAAAGTTAAGAGATGGCATGATAGGAGAATTCTTAAAAGAGAATTTAATGTTGGTGAGAAAGTTCTATTGTATAGGTCTCGTCTCAGATTTTTTGCAGGAAAGTTACTCTCAAAATGGGAAGGACCATTTGTTATTGTGGAGGTGTATCGTTCAGGTGCAATAAAAATTGCTTCATTGAAAGATAACTCTACACAAGTGGTAAATGGTCAAAGACTCAAGCATTATATTTCTGGAGATTCTATTAATGAAGAGGTTGATACAATTAAAGTGGTGACTCCGGAAACTTTCATTGAAGAACATTTTTCTGGGACTGCAGAATTCGATTCGAATAGGTAACAGTTTCGGTAAGAAAAGTTTCGCGAATAACTTTCTAGAAGATATTTTCGTCGTTTTTATTAAATATGGAAAAATAAGAGACCGAACCGGATGGGAGACGGCACCCGTGGTGCCCAAACCATAGGTCGGCGCGGTGGGCCCCCAGCCGCGCCGCCTGGTGGTTTGAGCACCCCGGAGCTCGTCTCCGATCAGGTTTCCTCCTGTACCTTCCTTATGTTGTAAAACTTTTTGCTATATAACTCACCCGAACCCCCGAGGTTCGTATCTCGCCTTTTCATCGTGTTTCGTTTCGAGCTGTTTCTGTCCAGATATTGTTTTCAGATTTAGAAGCGCCATGGTCTCCAACAACAACAACAAGGGCAAGGAGCCTTTGGAAGACGAGACTCAAGACCCCAAGCTGAAGGAGGAAGTCAAGAGCGAAGATGAAGGAGAAGTGGAGGAAGACCCGCGCGAATACCCGCGCGCTACCGTTGCAAGCATCGGAGTGGTGGCAAATCCATTCAAGCCCAGGCAAGGGCGGATGAGCACCGGAGGGAAGGTTCCACGACACTTCTTGGCTCCCAGGACATCTTCCCCAGGCAAAAATAACCCCTTCCATACTCTTATCCATAAGCATCAAATTGAGAGGATCCCGGAGGCTGAGTTGCCTAGTGGTTGGAATATAGATCGTTCTAACAATACAGGAAAGAGGGATTCTGCTGCTGAGGAGTGGGGAAACAACTCCAAGAGTTGGGACTCGCAGTCTGACAAGTTTATGAATCGCATCGAACACAACTCTGAGCTGATTCGCGCCCTCACCTACAAGATTGATGAACTGAAGGAGCTGGTTGATAAGCTTATCAACAATCCACCACCACCGAAGGAGTAATTCATCATAAGTATTGGCATCCCCTTGGTTTGTTCCAAGCTTGGGGGAGTGCCGCGGTATCACATCATTATCTTTACCTTTTACTTTTCCATAAAGTCATATCGTGAGTAGGGAAGTTATCTTATATGATGGTTTGCAATGTGGAAGTATCTCTCTTTTAGTTGGTTATCTATGTATCCCTTGGTGTGAGTTGCCGTTATGAAATATTAATGAGAAGTTTTATCATTTACTTTCTGCATACTTTATTTTAGCTTGCAATTCTCTTTCATATTGATAACCTTGTTGTTAGTATAGGGATCACTTTTTAGAGCACCAAGTTAATCTTTTTGGTTTTGGCAAACTTAGCATTGGTCAGTAGTAGACAATACTTTGAGACTTAAGTAGAGAGAGGGAGTGCATGCAAATATATTATTCCATGATCTTTCTTTCTTTGTAGCTCATAAGCTTAGTATTCTTAAGTTAAACTATTTGTGCTTCTAAGGAAGATTGCATGATTATTCTTATCACTTGTATAATTGTTTGTATCCCTCAACTCTTATGCTTGCTACATAACCTTGCTAGCCAAAGACCTGTATCGAGAGGGAATGCTTCTCATACATCCAAACCTTGAGCCAAACCATTGCCATTCGAGTCCACCATAACTTCCTACTATATGGTATTTTGCGCCATTCCAAGTAAATACTTCATGTGCTACCTTTAAATTATTCAAAACTTATTACTCCTAGTTTTGTGTCACTGTTTATTAGCTCATGAGGGTTCTGTAGAGTTTCTCTAGCACTTTTGTCAAACAGACTTTCACCAATGGACTAGTGGCATATACACCGCTTATCCAACAATTTGCAAAAAGAGCTGGCAAATGGGGTGCCCAGTCCCAATTAACTACAACTTTCATTAATAATTCTCTTCACATGTTTTGCCCTGATTTATCAGTAAGCAACTTAATTTGCAAATAGACACTCCTCCATGGTATGTGAATGTTGGAAGGCACCCGAGGATTCGGTTAGCCATGGCTTGTGTAAGCAAAAGGTTGGGAGGAGTGTCAACTATAAAGAAACTAAAATACATGTGTAAACAAAAGAGAAGAGGGATGATCTACCTTGCTGGTAGAGATAACGTCCTTCATGGGAGCCGCTCTTGAAAGTCTGGTTGACAAGGGGTTAGTGTTCACTTTACTACGATTCGTTGACAACGACATACATAGCTCAAACAACTATTTTCATACTCTCTATATGCTTTGCAAAACTTAAAAGCTCTAGCACATGATTTAATCCCTGCTTCCCTCTGCGAAG